>CAIGRT010227401.1:0-13533 GCA_903798405.1 Fraxinus platypoda | reverse complement strand
TCCTATGTTGTGATGCTCTGTTACTCGGTTGCCTTTATAGTTTTGTCCAATCTAAGTTTATGTTTCATCTAGCTAATCCAAAACAAAATCTTGTTCCATACAAATATTTGGTTGGTTGTGCCTGTTTCTTTATTTCCCCATGAACCTATGTAACAAAACGAATAAGTTTTTCTTATTATATATAGAACCATGTGTCAACATATTTGTTTCATCAATTATCATAAAGTAACTTACCAAAAAAGGGGGAAAAATATATATTTACAGAAAAAGTATGATACCTAAACTATTGTCTTGGTGACAAGATGGTCTCCAATATTTTTGAAGTTTGAATGAGCATATTGTCTCTTTCACTTATTATTGTGGTTGACAAATGGTTCCATTGTTTGAAAGGAATTTTTTTTTGACCATCAATTGAATCTGATCTGTTAATACTTTTCTCCAAATTTTGGATCTCTCCGTTTGGATTTTTTTCTGGGGATGGATGAGAAGAAGATTCCCTTAGCGCGTCTCCGTCCAAAATTTTAATAAACTACTGGTTCTAATACATCAAGCTAAATTTTTGTGATACATATCAATTTGTCTTGAACCCTTATAGTAGTTACCCACTACGATTTTCCAGGTGCCTACTGGAATGGTATTAGCATATTAGGCACATGCAAACTTAAGGAAACTGAACTGGAGGCTATTCATGTCCGCTTCTGTCAACTATTTATGTGTATGGACGGGCTAGCTGATCAGGAAAAACTCGTAGAATTCAGTTGTCTTCCAGAACCAAGTTAGCAGACTGCTAAGAAAACACTTCAGATAGAAATAACGTAGCTTCATAAAGTGAAATTTGTGACTTTTTGCTCTTTAGGATTGGTCTATTTTTCAGCTCATCTTGTGTAGTTTTATTGGATTCATATTAAAGTTTAGAATTAAAAAGAAAATGGTGATTTGCTTAAAAAAGTTGAAGGGCACGTTGTTGATTTTGTTGGTCTATAGTAAGTTGTAAAGAAAATGGTGAATTGCTATAACATCAATGGAGCACAGACACATATATCACATTGTTGACCAAAGTAGGACCACTTTCTCATATATTAGAACCCTTTTGGTATTCAGCAAGACAAACCTGAAAATCATCACATTTTTTATCTGAAAAAGGAAAAGAAATTTACAAGGTCTAACAGCAAGAGAGTAAAGCCAAGGGCTTTGCCATTTATTCTATATAATATTAGATATGGACTGACTAATGAATAATTGATGCTTTCTACTACTTTCCTAGAATGGATTTAATCCACCAAATTCTTTTAGTGTCATTGGGTGCAGTTTCACTCTCTGGTAAAGGATCAGCCTGTGGTGTCTTGTGCAATTTGCTCACATCATACCCCTCAGCTTTAGCCTTCTCTACAAGCTCCTTGTATGTCCCCTCATCCAGATCAGGCTTCCTGCACAAACTCTGAAAACAAATACATTGGCAAAACTTTTAGGGCTTATAATCACCGAGTAGGTATAAATTCTAGATCTTAGCTAAAAAAATAGAGTTCATCATCTTATAAGCTTCAAGAGAATTGTAAGAATAATAAGATTAATCTACCATCAACAATGACTGCAGAATTAAAAGAAACTGGGGTATAGATGATGCCAACAAATCAAAAATAGATCGCATATTAGTCAATATCCATACCTAAAGAAAGCTCCGGCTGGGCTGGCCAACCAAAGCATGCTGATAATCAGAATCAATGTCCAAAACCCAGTAATCGCCTATGACAGGAAAAATGGGCAAAAAAGGGGGCACATAAAATTTCATTGGATGTTAACAAAAACTATTACCTCAATGTCTTTGAGACAACCATAACGTAGCTTTATAAAGTTTAATTTGCCTCATTTTACCATCTAATTGATTTTCTCTCCAGGTTTACATATTTAAATTTACATAACCACATATTTGTACAAAATAAAGGTTGTCTTATTCCCTGGTTGATGTGTTTGCATTGTTTTGTACTTGCAATTTTCTTATGTACTACTTAATTTAGTGAAGATTGATGCAAAATTGCATTTGGTAAAAGCTCCTTCCTTGCTGTTAAAAGGCACAATCCCAAAGCAAGGGAATTATTTCGGAGAACACCAAAAAAGTTAACAATGGGGTTAACTGTCAACCTAATGCTAGAGCTTATCCCTACATATCAAGAACTCCAACGTTGAAAATAGCTTTCAACCCAAGAGCAGGTTCATCAATTGTAACAGTGGTACAGAATTGGCATTGACTTCATAACTGAAAGTACAGATGATAGAAATTGTGATGGACTTGAATACTGATAATTGTGGATGAAGTTCAAGCAATGGTATGATGGAGATAGAAGTTTTACTGGTGATTCTGGTTTGACGATTTCAGGTGGCATTAGTAATTTCGGTCACAACGACAATGGTGTGGAGATGGGGTGGGATGAATAATTATTGTAACCAGCCACCAGGTGCAATATTCGTAATCACAGAATATTTATTTTCATATTTGTTGTGTACATTATTATGTTAATGTGACATGTTTATCTTTTCATATATAGAGCAATTGTAAGAGTAACTGTGATTCGTTTGTCTCTAGTTTTTCCACACGCAATTGATAAAAAATCGTTGAACTTTCTCAACAACATGATTTGAAGAAAATTTGGTATGAAAATTTTTCTGATTAGATATCTTCGCCTGTTTGTAAACAGGTGATAATACTTTATACTAATTCCTTTCAACTTTCGAACACTAGCAAACATATATTATGAGTGAAATGGTTGTTGAGCTTATTTACCTGCTCTTAAACATTCTGGTCTTCACATTGTGTCTTACCATTTTTCATGATCACAGGCTTGTATTGTAATGTTAGAAATCACACCGCATGGTGACGTAGATTAATAGAACTACTATGAGCTGCATAACTAATCAAGCATTAAGCACTTTTTAAAAAGCATTGAATGCTTACCTTGTAACTGTCTTAGACGATTATTCTAGGTGCTTCTTCCATTTTATCTAGATCTTATTTGCTTGATAAATTATACTATAGGACTAATAGCTCTAATGTACAATATATCGTAAACTTTGCCTCATTGTGTTTTGTCTATGAATCCTTGTCCATTTCGGTGAAAACATGCATACATTCAAGAAGCTGAAAGACAGAATGTCTGACCCCAAAGAGAAAACACAGAAATGAAAAAGAGTGGAGAATCATGTGTTAGCTTCTCATTGCCTCATTCATCAACCTTGTTGTTGTTCCCTTGAAATAGTCTCTAAATTGAATTGAAGATCGTCAATTACTACAGCCATTGCACGATTGTAGTAGCATCAGGTGTTTGTCAAATCATAGTAGAAACTCATGCCTCTTCTTTCAATCAAAATTGCACCTTTTTTTTTTTTTTGTAATTTTCACTATGCTTCCCAAAGTGCATAAGGATTTTACTGATGTTGCTGATGTTTGGCCCTCCACCTCTGCTTTTGACTGGTTTCAGTTCACCCTCTCACCGTTACATGTGCCAATTTTTTTGTAATGTTATTTTGGATTTGTTTTGAATTTTTTTTTTTTTACTATAATGTNCAAAGTGCATAAGGATTTTACTGATGTTGCTGATGTTTGACCCTCCACCTCTGCTTTTGACTGGTTTCAGTTCACCCTCTCACCGTTACATGTGCCAATTTTTTTGTAATGTTATTTTGGATTTGTTTTGAATTTTTTTTTTTTTACTATAATGTTTCATACATAATGGATGAATATCACATTGCTTTCCTGATTGAAGTGTAATATACTAAAATTCTATGAGCAGTAAAGTAAGTTGGGGATGTGATAGTAACATAGTAATTTTGGTTGTTCATAGTTGTTGAAATTAGTTAATATATGCTACAATATCATCACCAACAACTATGGTTCTATCTGTTGCAGCTTCTGCGCAGCAACGGTCCTCGATTTATGCCATCTGAAGCTGGTGAAGAGGCTCAACAGCTATCCTGTCTATGGAAGCACCTGGGCAATATTGTATCCTTCTTGGCAGACTCTGTAGAAGGGGAAGTGGAAAACTCTCTACTATCTAAATTTTCTTTTGATTTTACCATTATTTTACCTTCTATAGTATTGTCTTGCATTTGTTATGATAGAATTAGTTATATTTCATTTTGAAAATGGGAAGCACCAAAAGAAGAAGGCAAAGGAGGCGAAGAAATTGGGCATAAAGAAGAAACCTAAGGTAGAGAAGGACCCCCGAAATCCCCAATCATGTGACCTTCAAGGTATGTGAACTCAAGGCCCTCGAGGCTCGCCGCCAACAAGCCATTGAGGAGCAGGATGCGAAGAAAGTCACTCAAAAGGAGAGGGTAAATGAATATCATCATAATTTGTTTGAGAAATTTGGTGGGTTCTTTAATTGTAATAATTAGCTGTTGCTAGATTTTGATTTTTCGTAGTTGCCTATCGTTTATTTAAGAAATTTACTAATCGAACTTTTTCATCTAGGTTTTGGAGCTTCCTAAGAAAAATAGAGGCATGCTCTTCAGTGAGGTATTTTTAAGGAGTAAAATTTAAGTATTTAGTTTTTTCACCCTTCCCGGCACTATCATTTTACTGAATATCATTATGTATTACCTCTTAAGTGGGGTATTAATTTGACAAACTATGAAAGAAGTCTATGAAAGGTTGAGTTAACTATATTGATTGAAACCACATGAACGTTGAGAGGAGGCATCTGCTTGGCATTGACAATGAAAATGCTCCTACTAGGGATGCATTGGCCACTGCTTTAGTATTAATCATCCAGATAAGAAAGCTGTCAGCAATTGAGGTTAGCTAGAATTTCCTTCAGCTGTTCTTAGAGAAGGAAAATAGTAAATGAAACTATATTTATTTCGATTGATTGGGTTCCGTATCATTTTAAGGCACAAAGACACTGTACTTCTTTATATATATCCTTAAGATTATTTCTGTTCTTTCTGCAGGAATTTCGCTTACTTTATTGAAGGTGAAATATGGCTATTTTTGGGATACAAGGCTTGCAGCTAGCATAAATATTCGAAGTGCATTGGTTTTTCTTATCGCATTTACCATCCTACTGCTTCAGTCATTTAATGATAGAGTGTATTTTCCAAAATGGTACCTGAAAGGTTTGAGGGAAAGCCCAACGCACTCTGGACTATTCGTTAAGAAAATTATCAATCTGGACTGGAGATCATACATTAGATTTCTGAATAGGGTGCCAGATGCAATGAAAATGCCTGAACCGGAGCTCATCGATCATGCAGGATTGGATTATGCCGTCTACTTTCGAATTTAATTTTGGGGTATGCTTAAATATTGCTATTTCTTATGCTTTGAGTGTTTACTTTTACATCACATCCTCGAGATTACTAAATCTTACCAACAAATTGACTTTCAAGAAATGAAGCTTTAGTCTAAGAGGAATATTTGCAAATTTAAGTCCCAATAGCACAAGAACAATCTCGAGATAACTAGGGAAGGTCAGATTCATTACATAGGTGTAGTTAACTATAATGGTGTAGTATATGTCTTAACAACTTCAGATCAAAGTATTTGGATTATTAAATTCGCCTGCAAAACAAGTAGTATATACATTATATAGAAAATGTAATTTCTCATTAATTTGTTCCTTAAATTCATTTGCTGAATCCCCCCCGTTTTTTTTTTTTTTTCCATTGAGAAAATTTGAGCACTTCTGTTCATTATTATTGAATGGCTTGAATGTATTTCTTGCTTCTAAAACTTCTTTTAATGAAAATAATATTCATTAGAAAGTATTGAATTCGGAAGCTAGGCTGTAGAAAAAACTTAAATATTACTAGCATGTACTTGCAGTCTTGCACTACTCTGGATAGTTTTCTTAATTGTCTACTTTGGACAATTAATTTTTATATTAGTCATATGTTGAGCTTTAGATGATTTTATTTCTTGACTTCAATGTGATCACATGTATTTTTATGACATTGTGTTCCAATGTTCTTGGAGATTATGGTGTAAACTGTAATGGGTTCTATTTGTGCGTTGATTATGGTAGTGTAATGGGTTCTATTTATGTATTTATTATGGCATAACTTTCACTGTGTATTGAGCCTATATTTTGACAAATGACAATTTATAGTCTAAGGGAGTATCACTTCATGTAAACATAATGTCCAGATTTGTAACTTATGTTCTTTATCAGGTGGGGATTTTATTCACCTTGCAAGTGCAAATGGACGTCAAAGTATGTTCATCGAGAATGTCTGGATCATTGGCGTGCTGTGAAGGTATGTTCTATTAGTTGCCAAAAATTTATTCTTCACAAGTATGCCCTTTCAATTTTAGCTTCTAATGATATCCATTTTGCTTAATTACTTTAAATGTTGCAGCTATTGATTTGCTAATTGATTTTGCTTAATCCACTACTCTCTTTTCCTTATTTCATTACACAGAATTGTAGTTTGATGTGACATTGATTGTTGGTTTAGCATCTTTAAACATGAAAATATAATCAGGTATCGAACCCCAAATTGTAGCTATGGGGCATGTGCCTTGTTCTTCCTCACATTAGACAATTATCTGAAGAATGTTGAAAATGATTAGCATCATTTTTAATGTCACTTATTAGCAAAAAGAGGACATCCTTCAAAAAGGCAGTTCTCATTATTATCGGAGTACGAGCTTCTTCAAGTTTGGATAAAATATGTGTATTCTGTTATAAGCATGTTATAGATCAAAGCTAATAATGCAATATCATTTACTCAAGTATCACACAAAGTAAGTTATTTATGTATTTATTTTAAGTTTGCTTAATGTTTTATCTTTGTTTTTCATATCTTCAGGAAAGGTTTACATTTGCTTATTGCACAAATTTGCACAAGAACTTGAAATGTGTAAGTCTCTCTACTACCGTTGTTACTGGCAATAAAATATTTATTATTGAAAAAATGGACTCCTTGTTGGATGAAGGTGTAGTAAGAAGCTCTCTAACAACTGCAGGAATTGGACGACCCTGTCATTCTTATATATGAGAAGAAAATTTCAAACTTAAATGTTATTGTGAAAGTGCTGCAGTTAGTTTTAAAGATAAAATCTTTCTAATTATTGCAACTTGCTTTTGTGTTTTTATTTCAATTGTAAGGAGCGTTTGCTTTATTTCTATGTCAGTTTAGGAAACAAGAAACCCTGCGAACGTCTCATTTTCAAATAAATTGTTGTATTCCACATTGTAAAATGCATTGTTTCCCTCTTGTAAATTTGGACTTTCCTTTTGGATGCATTTTTCATGTAGTATTTATAGCTCCCCTCCCTCTTTGTTTAAATTTTGGATTGAGCCTTATATCTCTATGAAATATTATTTCTTTTATACAAATGTGTGAAAATTTTGTAATACAATCTCCCATCTAATCTTAACATTCAAGACGCTAATATTACCTTAAAAATAACACAAGCCGTGCATTGCACGGGGCAAAAACTAGTATGTTAAAAATAAGGGAAAATGGTGAGAGTAAGATGTCAGAAAACTGTCCATGGGAGTTGTATACTTATTACCATTGAGACAAAAATCTAAGAATAAACTTATAAACACATTTAGAGATGAACATACATGCACCATGGTTTTGCAGAATCGAAGACGCATTCAAGATGTGACATTCTCCCAATGGACTAGATCACACTTTTAGGAACATTCAAGATGTTACATCCTTTTTAATAACTTGTATGAGGCATTTAAATCTTTTATGGTGGTTGCTAGAAAGAAGCCTATTATCATAATGTTTGAGAAGATTAGACATCAAGAAATTATCAGAATGAATACTAAAAGAGCAGCACAAAGGTGGGGTCATGCTTTTGAACCAAGAATTTTGAGTATTATTGAGAAGGTTAAAGCAGAAGCAAGAAACTTGAAAGCTGATTATGCAGGTCATGGGAAGTTTGAGGTCAGAAATACCGATGGTTTGAGATGAATTGTTGACTTGATGAAATATGAATGTGCTTGTAGAAAATGCAGCCTATTGGAATACCATGTTTACATGTAATAATAGGTACGTTGTCCAGGAACATAGGCACACGTGACTACGATGATCCATTTTACAAGAAATAAGCATACTTAAGGTCATACATCCCATTTATTCAACCAATGTCAGGATTAGAATTCTTGCCAGAGTAAGGGAAGAATCCTTTGAAGCCACCCATCAAGAAAAAACAAGTTGGGAAACCAAAAAAGTTGAGAAAAAGATCCCAAGATGAGACACCTACAGTATTGAAGATGGAAAGGACTTAAATGATGATGACATGTAAAAGATGTGGGGATTCAGGTCAAAACAAGAGGACTTGCGAAGCTATCCTACCTACAAAAGAATAGACACAGCCACGTCAATCAAAGGGCAAGACAAGCATCCACAAAAGAAGAAGTCCAAGGTAAAGATTACAAAGTCTTGAGAATCCAGGAGTTGTCTTTATCAAGCCTTTTTTATTTTTGGGTATAAGCATCTTCTTGTAAATATTTTTTGGTGGATGATTTTGGAATATGTAATATTTTGAGAATAGTTAACCTGTTTTTATTTAGCAGACTGATAATGGGGTACAAAAGAAAATTTTAATACACTAGTAAATTATTTTCATGTGTTCATCAATACTATTTTCGTTTGATTGCTTATTTTGTATAATTTGACGTAATTTTGTGTTAGGATGGTGATATGTACTAAAATATGCACAAAAGGTTTGGAACCAACTTGAAAACATATTAACAATGTTCGGGACCCTTGCTGCGTTTATTATTAAATGTTCGGGACTAAGGCTGCATTACTTGCATAAGGTTTGTGACCTTTACTGCATTACTCACAAAAGGTTTGGAACATTTGCTGCACAATCTAAAAAATGTTTTTGTCATGTACTACACTTGTATTTTGAAGCAACGATTTAGCATAAAACTATAACAACTTAGTAAATTATTGATTTACTTTATTACTAGAATATAAGTTACAATACAACCTGCAACGAACGTTATCTAACTAAAAACCTCCTTTCCAATACCCATATCTAACATTAGAAAAGACTCCTTATATAGTTCTAGGCTTCTAGCTGCAGATCAATTTTATCATAGTACAACAAATAAATTCAAATGTCTAAGTCTTCCACACACTAGTTCTTGTTGAACGGAGGGGTTGATTTCAGCTTCCATCTCCCTCTTTCCTCAAAGAAAACCAAAAATCAACTCCTTCGATCTATTGTATACCGGGGATTCACACGATACAAAGAATGTACATCCACCCATATCCCGACTATGTGGGCAAGTGAGAAATCGTCTTCTCGGGTTAAAGTTCGTCCATGAGATCTTCATGTGCGTTGGGCTTCCACATCTACGAACATTCATTTCCATGGCAATGGTCAAAGATTTTGACTGTTACCAAGAGAAAGGGATTTATTATTAGGGCAAAAAAGGAGGGAATTAAACAATGGTTTTTAGGAGAGAAGTGGAAAAGATAAAGTGATCTTTTAATTGATCAAAATAACTCTGTTTTTTTTTTATTTTTTAGGTACGGTGGAATAGACAGATTCCGTCTATTTGTCCTTTTGCTGTAACAAAATTAAAGATTTAGAATTGTAAGTGACACAAATTAAAGATTTATGTACAATCTGCAACAAAATGAAAAGTTTGGGGTAGCAACTACAATTTTCCCTAGAATATACCACTTACGTAAAAAAAATCCTCTTATGAGATTACTAGAATGAAGAATTCCTCTGACTATTTATATCCTATCAAGACTATGACAAAACTATGAAAATATTTTGGCATAAAAGAAAAATGTATATACACGTACAAATACTCCCGTACACAAAGGGCTCATAAGCATAGATTGATAGATAATCTTTAAGGCTTCAATTTCCAGCACTTGTGTAATATTCTCTTGAACATAACTGAAACTTTAAAGATTACAGTTTTGGGACTCAACGAGAAAAACATGGCTTTTGGCTCCTTCCTTAATGTCCCTGTAATGTTGGTAAGCTTACGGGAAGGCTTGGTAACTCTTTGGGCGGAGGATTGTTGATCTTCCACGGTTGACAATAAAAACCGTAAGTCTGGGTCTTTGTTTTCAGGCACGGGCCAATTACTGCTACATACCAGAGACAATATTGGTGGCACATGGAATCTATTCTTCGAGTGTAAACACCATAGTTGCCAAACCCATAGTTGCTTATCAAGTCACAATAAAACTTTGTAGTTTTAAAAAAATTTGGAGTGAATCTAAAGATAAAACTTTGTCTGTATGAAAGTACATGACTGCCAAGATCATCTTCTGAGGAATAACAGTGAATGCTAACATTTTGATGACGGATTCCACCTCTAATTACAACAGTATTTTCTGCTTCAGAAAGGGCGAATAGAAAGGTCAGCAATAGTACGAATTTGATGAATGAACTCATCATTTCACTTCCCTTACTATTTTTCTTCTTTTTCCGTCTCAAAATTTCTTCGCCTTGTGTATTTATAAGGTAGAGGGGTCTATAATACAACACTGGTCAAAATTAATACATATGTCACTGTCCTTAATTAGTAAATAGATTATACATAATCTTGGATTAAATTCTACGATGCAAGTATAGAGTTAATTCTTCTCAGATTATAGATACATTGATTTGAATTTTATTCAATCTTTTCTAGTAACGGCTGATTTTACAAACCTATAACAAAGTTATCCTAAATCTGTATTGTGTTTAGTGAATTATATTTAGTGTTAAATATACAGATTCACTAAATTCAATTATCTGGCAGAGAAGCTCTAACTTCAGCAGTAATTGGTAACAGCAATATGCATTAATTATGCCAACTAATTTATACTAAAATACCAAGTATTTTTAATTTTCCTTCACACCAATTTGTATGGGTCGAGATTTTTTCTTGGAACCGGATGAACCGATTGGTTGGGCTCCGATTCCTCTACTACATGCGTCAGTTTTGGGACCATTTAACTAGTTCCGATCTTGTTATCGGTATTCTTTGAAAACCAATACTGAATTTGGTTATCTCAAATATCTCTTCTTGTTGGTGCATTGCACCAAGATACACCAAATTGTCAAACACTAGACTACAAACTTATCACATATTAAAATTCATATACTTCTTATTTCCATTGCAGTAAAAGTAAAACCTAATGGATAATCAAAATTTAAATTCAAATAATTTTATGAATACTTTATAAATTCATAGCTTTAATGCAATCCCAATAGAAAAAGATATTTTTAATTCAATCTTTCATAAAAACTAAAATTTCTTTTTGTTTCCAAAGTGGCCAACCATTAGGAGTCAAGATCTTTTTTTCGATTCCGATTTTGTTCTATAGTTGTATATGGAATCAATAATTCTCTTTTTAAAATTTCCATTGGTAATTGGTGAACCGGACCGAATCAAATTACGCCCACTCTTTACCAATTTATTGTTACAAAATAATAACGAATAAATAGCGGCTTAACAAATACCGAATGGACGCATAACCGATGGACAACTAACTTACCATATGAACAGAAAAATCGAATGGACACATATCGGCTGTGCAACTAACTTATCGTATGAACAGAACACATATCGACAGAGCAGATACTGTATAAACATATACCGGTTGGACAGCTAACTAACCGAATGTTAGCCAAAATAATACAGATTAAATAATTTTATTAATATCAATAAAAAAATAGAACAAGTAATATAAATTGTAGGAAATAAAAATCCAATGAACTTTGAAACCGAGGCTTGTGTGTACACAGTTTCCTTAAAACAGATTCGCCTCTTCACCATAAGTGTTTGAGGTTTAGTTCGAGTGTCTGTTTCCCAGAATATAACGAAAAACTAGTAGAGTCTAAGCACTGCAGATGTTACTCCGACGAACTGACTTAATATTTTAACATATCACCACAAAGACTTTGGCAGAAAATAAAAATTACAGATGCAGATAAGAGATAAAATTTTGTTATATGCAGATAAGAGAAATTTTTCGTGTGTTTGCAAGGGAAGAAAATGTCTAAATAAATAGGCTGTAATGGAGAATTAACAGCTAAGGAGTTATGACATTGACCACCATTAACCCGGCTGTTAATCTTTCCATTAACACAAACATAATCACATGAGTTTTAGGAGTTAAAAGAATTTGAAAAGTTTTTTGTTATTTGGAAAATTAATAAAATAAAGGTAAAACGTGGACTTTCTTAAAGTCCATTCAGTCCGACATTCGTGTACGCAAGTCGTGCCCGTACACAAGTTAAAGGTCTGAAACCTTTTTTGGTCCGTGATTTGCACCCCCCTGCACGCACATAGAGAGAGTCTATGATATACATGTTTACACCCTTCTAAAGTATAATCATATTTAGAGTAGTCATTGCCTCGATCCATTTTCCTATGTGGGATAACTTTAACTAGTTTCCCTTCAACATAAAAACCTCTTCCAATTCATCACTTTGAGCTCCAATTTTTCTTTCACACGTGCATCATTTTTGGCAAGTGAATATATGATTTCGATATTCTCACGGTGGAGAACACAAATCAATCATGGTCTTCGAAAATAAACAAACGGATCCTACTCAAAATTTATGTCAAAGTCAGCCCTTCAATTTTTTTTCCAACAATCCCCCACATGAATGAAAATTGAAAGAGACGTAGAAACGGAAGACATAAAGACTTGGTGATATAATTCAACGGTTGAAACCTGTATAGGATATGTAGGTATTACCTTTTAAACCTTCCCTTGTGAAAATATATTTACTTTACTAGCTAACGAGTAGACACGATGTCCTTGAACTATTCTACCTTTTATCTAAAAAAAATTATTCTCCACACAGGATTCTTCCTAACACAATTCAGTTTTCGTTTTTATGTTCGTTTTTGGCTATGAACATATGCCTGGTTATGCAAGAGTTCCTAAGAATTTAGCCCCAAACAATTCTCTTAGAAGCAGCAAAACTTCTCTCTCGCATAGTGATTTCTTATTGCAAGTAACATGCATTACTTCGCTCGATTTTCGACACATAAGAATTATTAAAAGCTTATTGCTTATCCTTCATCCTTACGGACATCACTGTTGCATCATAGGAATGGACATGATGTAACATCCTCCACGGTGATTAAATTAAATCTTTACAATTAGGTTGTCCCTTTGAACCTAGATCTTGGGTTCTCTAGTCAACTAGGTTGATTTTCCTTTGTTAATACTTATCTGTTTAAGGGCTTAAGTCCAATTCATTTCGATAATTTTCTAACTAACCCTCTATTTAACCCTTTGGTCAACGGATTCATAATGTTATCCTTTGACCTTACATAATCAATAGAGATAACTTCAGTTGAGAGTAATTGTCTTATGATATTGTGTCTACGACGTATAGGTCTAGACTTGCCATTGTACATGTTGCTCATGTCCTTCCAATTGATGATTGACTATCACAATGTATGCAAATTGCTGGCATAGGTTTGACCATCTTGGAATATCCTCTAAAAAGTGTAACCACTCAGTCTCTTCACCACATTTATCTAGAGCTATAAACTCAGATTCTATGATAGATCTAGCTATAACTGTTTGTTT
>CAIGRT010227389.1:0-25128 GCA_903798405.1 Fraxinus platypoda | reverse complement strand
TTTTTTTTTTTTTTTTGGAGGGGGGGGGGGGGTGTGGTCCAACAAGAATCCATCCAAGAATCCTCCTTGTTAATGTTAATCTCAATATTCCAACAAGTGAATATTAATGTAGAAATATTTGCAAGCAATTTATATATTGTTAACCTCATCTATAAAGCCAAAAATGTCTATTATTATGTGTTTATTTAATTATTTCTGTACACGTAAAATCCAAAAGGATGAAAAAAATAAAAAATTCTAATGTTCATAAAAGTAGAAATGACAGTTACAGTATTAACATAATAACATGTGACTAGGAGACAGCTAAGGAACAATTGAGGACAGTTTGCGAAGAACACTTTAATATTAATTCTTAGAAAAAACTATTATAATATAAATCTTATTAACTGGCAATTAACTCACACATTGTATGATTCTCAGTACAAAAGATGTACTATTTTTGTGATTCCATTTTTCTCATTAGGCAAACTATTCATAGATTTATATATATTATATTAAAGGAAAATATTCCTAATTCAATTTCTAATATAAATACATGAATAGTTTACCTAATGAGAAAAGTGGAATTACTTGTAGCATTTGTATATTTATAAATGAAACGTCTACAAAATGATTATAATTAGATGAAATGTGGACTCTACTCGGTATTATAGTGCACAAGGTTCGACCAAGTAATTAGATCTGTCTAAAGTTCAAATAAATAGTAAGAGTTTAAGATTTGTGACTTGTGAGTGTATTTAAACGAGCTACACGAGATAATTTTATTATTTTAGAGAAAATTTAGAGACATTCCCTCACTTTTCTCATAATATCAGAGACATCCTTCTATATTTCAAAAATATGAATAACATCCCTATTTTCAAAAGTTGAGTATTAAACTCACCCCCCAGCCACATGCCTTTAAGACTAATTAATGATTAGGTATAAATAGTTGCTCTTGAGAACAATATATAAAACTTCATACAATCTATGCACTAATTTGGACTTTCATAAAAATGTCTTAGCCTATTATCAAACAATTTACTACATTTAAGTAAATTTTTCATTTCATTAAACTTAACAATCAACGTTGATTCTTTCACTTTATCATTGAAATTATTTGTTAATTTAAGTGATTGTAGTGGTAAAGAGGGACTTGCTTTTTGAAAACCTCTTGGATACCACCGCAATTGGATTATTTACTTAAATTAGCAAGTGATTTTCCTCATAAATAAGTGGGGCGAATAGCCATCCTCATCCCTATCTTGTCAAGGATTTATGGGGGCGGGGTTCGATGTGGATTAAATTATCTTCATTTACTATCATGTATAATTAATTATATACGATTTAATTATACAATAGAAAAATAAAGTAAAGTAAAAAGATTCGAACGAGTTCGAAAATTTCCAACAGGGACCATGTCTACGATCCTAGCCCTTTTACAATTCTGTATAGGACAATGCAGGACGGGTGGCGACGAAGAATTTTGCCTTCTACACTGGTAACATGATAAATTCATTTTGCTTTGTTAAATTTATCGCGCATCGTAAAGTTTAAAATAAATGTAAAGTTACTAATTAGTATAATTGATACAGATAATAGGATGTGATGTTAGGGTCAAATTAATGCATTATGATATGGATTTTATATATTAGTTGTAAAGATAATTTAAGTATTAATAATCTATACAATATTAATCTCAAAGGTGAATATGATAATCAAAATTTGAAATGAAGGACGTTACTAATATTTTTGAAAGGTGAAGGAGTATTTTAATATTATTAGCAATTTGACTGACGTTTTTGACAGTCTTTTCTTTTAACTTGCAGCGGTAAAGAAATGATTAGTGTAGACAGCCGGAAGATGAAGTGTATGTTTTCAGTTTTCCTTCTTTTATTAGTACTGATACTGATATCTCTCACAAATTCATCACACGTACCCCTTTCTTCTCCATTTTCTCACCATTCAGCAAACCCCTCCAATTCGAACTTTTTGATTCTCGGTGTTTCTGTTTCTTCACATTCTCATCTCACTCTGCTGCCATCTAACCCTCTCACGCACAAGTACGCTTAATTTTTTTTTTCTTTTCTTAATTTGTAAAGTTTTAGAGACTCTGTAATCTATGATTTTGCTCTGTCTTGGTAGAAGTGGAAGTGTGGGTCTTTCACTTGTCTGATTTTTCACGTGGGTCTCGTATTTTCTTGGATTCTTGATTTGAAAGTATTGTACTGCCAATTTTGGATAATTTTTATATGGATTCTCTTTTCATTCAAAAATATGATCTTTTTTTTATCTCACACTGTGATTTCTGAGTTACAGGGCGCGTCTGATTTGTTCTTTTATTGGATCTGGGAAGTTCCTAGCAGTAGTTAGCAATGTAGTCTTCACCGTTTGTGCATTTTATAATTTATTTAATGAGTTCTGCTGTAATGGCTCTAGATTCTTCTACCGTTTCTTTTCTTCCTTCAATTTGAAGGTTTGGTTGCCTATCGATTTTATTCATCATTGGGATTTATTAAGTTGTTCCCAGATCTGTAGTTGGTGCAGTAGCAATTTCTGTTGGTGTATTAGATGCTAAATTGTAATCTAGGTAGAAAGGTTGATCCGGCTTTGTCAGATTTTCTGATAGAATTTGACAACCTGTTTTAAATTATATTCTTTAATTTATTTAATGACCATTAATTTAATGCAGTTTGGATACAAAGTGAGAGCTTGTTTCAGTTGTGTTCTGTACTTGCTTTGCAGTTTTCATGTTTATGTTGTCAATTGTTTGATAAGTTTAGAAAACATTTTAACTGGACATTTTTGTTTTAGTAGGTTTTACTAATTTAAGGAATATCCAGATGCTCATTTATCAATTTAAGAATTTTTATCTACTCTGTTTCTGGCATGCCAAGTCTAAACTCAAGTAACGCTGATTTTTGTTTTTATGATTGTGGTAACTATTTGAAAATTGAATATTTGTTTTGAAGGTTTGTTAGTTTTCCATTTTTAGAAGGGATCTGTATTTACATCAGAGTCTTGTTTCTGTTTCATTTTCTAGGTATAATGCTCCTGTGGAAGTGGGTGTGTTAGGTTAATCTGGAAGCCCTGTTATTGAGTTTTGATTGACAATATAAAGTTGGTTGCTGGATATCTTTCTCTACATATTGTCATTTGGCTTCTGTGAGAAGTAGTAGACCATATGGGTTCACGTTTTCCATCTCATAAGTTGAGTAATGGCCTTTATGTGTCGGGCCGGCCTGAGCAACCAAAAGAAAAAACTCCCACGATGAGCTCCGTTGCCATGCCGTACACTGGTGGCGATATCAAAAAGTCTGGAGAACTCGGTAAAATGTTTATCCCTATGGATGGCTCCAGATCTAGAAAATCTGGCCCCATTAACAGTGCTCCTTCAAGGACAGGGTCTTTTGGTGGTTCTGCATCGCTATCAGGCCAGTTGAATTCAGGCAATCGGATGGGTTCTCTTTCATCTGGTGGTGTTCCTGCATCTGCTTCTTTAAAGAAGACCAATTCTGGTCCTCTTAATAAGCATGGAGAGCCATTGAAAAAGTCATCTGGTCCTCAAGGTGGAGGGGGAGCTGCTGTTTCCCGCCAAAATTCTGGCCCTCTTCCTCCAGTTCTTCCGACAACCGGCCTCATTACATCTGGACCTATTACTTCAGGTCCACTGAACTCTGCAGGGGCTCCTCGGAAGGCATCTGGTCCTTTGGAGTCTACTGGATCAATGAAATTGCACAATGCTTCTATAGTTAACAACCAGGCTGTTACACGTCTTAGCTCCGATGATGAGTATTCCTTCCGCAAGAGCTTCCCAAAGGCAATCCTTTGGTCCATCATACTTCTCTTTGTGATGGGATTTATTGCTGGTGGTTTCATACTTGGGGCTGTTCGCAACCCCATTCTTCTCGTTGTCGTTGTTGTACTTTTCGCTGCTGTGGCTGCAGTGTTTACCTGGAATACTTGTTGGGGAAGAAGAGCTATTACTGGTTTCATAGCAAGTTATCCTGATGCCGAGTTAAGAACTGCAAAAGATGGCCAATTTGTCAAAGTTTCTGGGGTATGCTACACCTGGACATACCCTCACCCCACCCCTCTCTAACTCACTCTAAAGAAGGCAATTCAGTATAGTGGTATCATTGTTTTTCGCTACATGATTTCTAAGCACAGGGTCAAAAACCTACAGCCGAGAAACATTGGTTTTGGCTTTTTAGGAAGTTAATAGAGAAACCTTTACTCCCATGCTGAATCTTAACACTAGCATTAAATTATTAGGAGCCTTTTATGGATAAGGAGCTATCGAACCTTTTGCATATAGAGAAATGAGATCAATTGTTTTGATGGAATCTAGTTGCGGATAACTTCCTTAAATTTTATGGTTCTCTAAGTTTGAGCATGCTCTTGGTTCATCCAGTATGCAAGTAACAGAAGATGGATTATTTCTATATTCATTCTTTTAACAAGATGGATTTGTTTGATGCTTGGTACTGAAGCATTAGCTTCTGATTCGTGGTTAAAGATGGTGAGAAAGAGAATGAAAGAAAATAGAAAGCTAAAGAGGGTGAACAATCAATGTCTTGTATAAGCTGACAAGTGTCCTGTTTTTAGATATGACAGTTATTTAGTTGAAAACATATCACATAGGTGTACATCTAGGGAATCGCAAGGTTTGTGGTTCTGCTAATGCCTATGTAGAATAAAAATGCTACAAACATTTATACTGTAGCTCTTTTTTTGTGGAGCTCAGCAGATAGAATGCATGGACTTCTGAGAAAAATTATATTCTGTTATGCATAGTTATACCAAAGAGCTTTTGAATCTGTGATGCTTTAATTCATGAGGAATTGAGGATCATATAAGCACTTCTGTAGCATAAATTTTGCATAGAATAATATCTTGATGTATATAGGCAGCATATTCTTGGAATTTCAGTTTGGCAAGGAAGGAGATATGCTATCTTGGAATCCCATTTGAATTTTGCACAGTAAAATTCCAAACCTACATGACGCATTGTCCTAACAAATAATAGTTTGACATTTTGTAGGTTGTGACCTGTGGAAATGTTCCTCTTGAATCATCATTCCAAAAAGTTCCCAGATGTGTTTATACATCCTCAAGTTTATATGAGTACCGGGGATGGGATTCAAAAGCTGCAAACCCGACGCATCGCCGTTTTACCTGGGGTCTTCGTTCATTAGAGGTGAGATAGGATCAGCATTGATGTGCTTATCTTGATCTATCCTGTTTGGGACAACTATGCCTGCGTTTGATGCATTTGGTTCTTATTTGGAAAAATATCATGACTTATCACGCTTTTACATGTTCCCTTTATTTGACACAGCTCAGATAAGATCTCTTCCTCCCCACTGCACCCTCCTTTTCTCTCATATATACAGGGGAAAACTTTTATGTATAGTCTCTTGGATATTTCCAGATTCTGACACAGCTTTAGCAGAAGTTTGGACTTAAGTTGTCAAACGATGTAACTTGCCAGGTCCATGTGTAGAGGATTTTGTTTGTCAGTATTGACCATATGTGAGAATACTGTTTGGGAAAACTCGAGTAAAAACATTTAACCGTGTATAAGAATGTAGTTGGTGCAGAAGTGAAACTAAAATTCTTGTAACAAGAAGAAAGTTGAAAACTCAAAAATTTATAGCGAATAATTTTGTAATTAATTGGTTATAGCAAAGGATGCCCAACACCTTCTAATATAGGCAAAGAAAGAACTAAACTCCTAATTCCTAACGGTGTAAGGAAGCAATATCATAAAAGGAAAGAAAATTAAAAACCTGAAAGAAGTAGAATTAAGAAACCTAAAAGAACTAAAAGGAAAGTAAAAGTCCTAATTTAAATAAGAAACAAAACCCTACTATAATAAATAATTCCTATCCTGTTTCAAAAACTTGTTCTCGAGTTTGGTTGAAGAAGACAAAATTAAGCAATTTGGAGAAAACTACTCCAAAATTTCTATCATCCGCTGGTTGCCGTGATCTGGGCTCGTTGAAGTGACCAACATTCGTAGCAATGAAATTTTGCAATTTTTTTGTAAACAGCATTTTCGACCTTATCCATTCTTCGTTCTAGATTCTAGACTGAGGTTGGTTCTTTTGAAATCCTCCTAACATTTTCGCGAAGATGCATGCCACTACCGCCGTAGGTAGCCATCAGTCAAGGGCAGAACCTTGCTATGATATCATTTTTGGTGCGGAAGGTGGAATTAAATTCTTAAAACAAGAAAAACTCGGAAATTTGTATAGAACAAGTTAATTATAATGAAGATTTTTGAAAAAGTATACAAAGCCTTGGTTTATATAGGCAAAATAACTACATAATCTTATCAATATAAGGAAACTAAACAATTTAACTAAAAGGAAAGAAAACTAAAATCCTCATTTACAAGGAAACAAAATCCCTACTATAACAAGTGTCTCCTATCCTATTTCTTTTAGGATTGTCCTACATGAGTAGTTTAAGAGGCTAAATTAAGGTAAGGATGTATTAAGTGGTTGGAACTTGGAAAGCTTTGCTTAGATCTAAAGAGGGTAGAAGAGGGACGGTAGACCAAAACTAACATGGACTATTGTGGTTCTATAGAGCGTACTTATAGTAATGAACCAGATTAGCAGAAAATGATTCATGAAGCCAACCCCTACTTAATGGGGAACATTGATGTTCCGTGAGAATGTAATTAAGATTTTTGGCTCTCGAATTCTATATTTTTTTAATGATGCATAATTTCATGGCTTTTAAGTGATTACTTGTATGTAAATTCTTGTACTTACTCTCTTCCTCCTGTATGACTGTTTTTTGGTCATTCTCTCTTTCTGCCTTTCCCACTTCCAATGGGCTACAGTAAAGATTCAATTTGCAGTAAATTAAGTACATATGTTATGCTACAATATTATTGAAATTTCTTCTCTTTATGATGGCTGTAGCATAGGCATCGATAAAAATGGCTGAATCATTTGGTTTTTTTTGTGTGATCACAGAGGCATGTGGTTGATTTCTACATTTCTGATTTCCAATCCGGGTTGAGGGCATTGGTCAAGACTGGATATGGTGCAAGGGTGACCCCTTACATTGAGGAATCGGTGGTTGTTGACAGCAATCCATCAAATAGGAATATGTCTCCTGAATTCGTTAAATGGCTCCGAGAAAGAAAACTTTCAAGTGATGATCGTATAATGAGATTGAAAGAAGGGTAAGATTTTAATTATTTTACTCTGGTACATTTGTCCATGTTGTTCTTAAGTGAGTTGGTCAGAGGTGAAAACACAATCCTGTTGAGAATGGAAGAGAAGTTAAAGCAAGCAAGGCTATCGACAGCTGTACATTTTGTAATGCAACCTGTTGGCTTGTTGGGTTGTCCATATTTTGTATTATGTTTGCCTCAGTTTTCAAAATTATGAAAAGGAATATGAGGGGGCCGTTTTTAGTGTTGCTAACACAGCGATGTTTGAAGAAGTCTTGCAATTTCTTCTTCATTATACTGAAAAATCTATGGGGGTAAGTGGACGTAGCTCTTATCGATGGTGAACAACTATAGATTTGTGAGTTTGTTTATTGCTCTCAGGATTGGAATTAAGGCTTGATCCCCAACCTAGCCAAGTAGGTTGAGAGCAGTATTGTTTGTTATATTGTTCATTCATGGCTTATGCATCTTAATATTTATGCTCTTTGGTTTTTAGAATTTCTTGATACTCAGTCGACCTTTACCCTACTTGTGAATTATGATTAGGTACATCAAAGAAGGTAGCACTGTCAGCGTAATGGGAGTTGTGCAACGGAATGATAATGTTCTGATGATTGTTCCGCCACCAGAACCTTTTTCAACCGGATGCCAATGGAGTAAATGCATTCTTCCTGCAAGTCTTGAAGGCATTGTTTTGAGATGTGAGGACACTTCAAAGATTGATGTCATACCAGTGTAGCAGTTTATATTTATGTATGGTATTTGCTATTTGAGCATAAAAGTTGGAGAATCATCTTACGAAACAGCAAGACGATTGTGTATAGTTTTCACGTTTTCCTTCATTCTGGTCCCAAGGTTTTTTGATACTGGTAATGGTGTGATTATTACAGTATAGCAGAAAAACTTGGTGATTAACGAGTTCAACATCCAGTTTTTTATGTTCAATTTGTTTTTTGATGAATTTCATTATTCTCTCGGTTGTGAAAATTTATGTTGTTAAAGATGTTAGCAGGAACTTCAATGTCCATGGTTTGAGAAATTCTTTGTGGCATCTTTGCCACTTGTGGTTTTGGTTGGAAATGATATCTTGTGCTGAATTTGTATATACTGTCTCTCAATACTTGGAATTGGCACACACACACACACACACACACACACACAAAGTTCTCATGATGAGTTAATCCAAAAAATTCGGAATCTAATTGATGGATGGGCGAACAGAACTTTGTCTCCAGGTTGCTCGAATTGTTCTTATACAATCAGTACTTTTCCATGCCAATATATTTACAAATAATGCTACTTGTGCACAATGGAGTTATATAATGATTTACATACATATGAGGAAGGCGGTTTGGGGTTTAGACGGCTTTTGGATATGGTTAAAGTGTCTGTTGGAAAATTATGGTGGTGATTCGGAGAACATAATTCTCTTTGGACCAAGTTCCTTGAAAATAAATACTGTAAATGCCAGCATCCATGGCATGTTCAAATCCCACATAATGCATCTAGTGGATAGTTGGTCACGGAAACATCTTTTTCTGGTTCAATTTATGAGCTAAAGAGCAGCCACTTGCTGCTGTCTTTGAGGGGACAAACCTTAACATGTTTTAAATTAGTTGGATGTTTCTAATATAAAGATTTTTCTAATAGTCGGGAGATCAATTTATATTACCCTCATAGTTGTTGTTTTAGTTAGTTCGAGTATCAATTTCGAGGACCAAAATAAATCTTTATATTAGATGGAGAACCAATTTAGATTTTTCTATTAGTTGGAGGATCAATATAGCTGTCTGTTACTAATAGTTTGGGGGTCAATCCAGATTTTTCTACTAGTTAGAGGATCAATTCAGATCTTCCAAATAGTTTGAGGATCAATCTAGATTCTAAAATAGTAGTTGGAGGATTGAAGTAGATGTTTCTAATAGATGGAGGATCAATTAAAATGTCTCTATTTGTTGGAGGATAAAATTAAGTGTTCCAAGTAGTTCGAGGATCAATTTAGATATTATTATTAATTGGGGGACTAGTTTAGATTTTATAAATAGTTGGAAGATGATCAATTGGTTGGTTCTAACAATTAGAGTATCAAATTATATGAAGTTGAAGGATCAAAATAACTATTCCTAATAGTTGAAGGATCCAGTTTGATGTTTCTTTTAGTTAGAGTACCAGTTTAGGATTTCATATTAATTGCATGATCAATTAGACTTTCTAAACAGATGGAGGATCAAGTTAGAAGTTTCATATAGTTGAAGGATGAAGTAATATTTTCCTAATAGTTTGAGTGCCAATACATTTTTCCGAATAGTGGGAGGATGAATTTAGATAAAAGTACTAGGTAAAGGATCAATTAAGATGTTGGTAATAGTTTGAGGCTGAAATTAAATATTTTGAAAAAGTAGAGGATCAAATTCGAATTCAACAATACTGGGAGGACCAATTTAGATATTCAGAATACTTGGATGATCAAGTTAGTTGTTCCTAATAATTGTAGGATCGAATTAGCTATTTAGATTAAATGGAAGATCATTTTAGATGAATCTAGTAGTTCGAGCATAATTTCTAATAATTTTAGGATCAATTACGTTTACTTTTATAGATACAGGATCAATATAAGTGTTACTAATAGTAAGGGGATCGAATTAGGCCCCCATTTGATGCACATTTTTGGAAAAAGAATGCATCTTTACTGTTGATGTGATGGAGAATATGTGGCTGAGAAAGAAGAAAAAATTATTGGTGTGATGGAAAATATTATTTTATTGAAAAATGTGTGGTTGAAAATGAGTAGAAGAATGAGAATGAAAAAAATAGTGTTGCTCAAATATGGCCCGTTTTCGTATACTTTGATGACCAATTTAGATATTTACAATAGTCCGAGGATCAATTTAGAATAAATATTGGGGGACATAAACTATTCTGCACATCTAAATAGAAGCTCCAACTACTTTAGTATTCTAATTTGATCATCCAACTACATGAAATACGTAAGTTGATCCTTCATCTATTAGTAAATTCTAATTTGGCATCAGTCTACTTGAAACATGCAATTTGATCCTCAAACTACTATAATAGTTCTAATATGGTCCTCCATCTATTAGCAGCAACTCAATTGATCCTCCAACTATTAGAAAATTCTAATATGATCATCCAAACTATATGAAACAAGTAATTTGATCCTCCAACTACAAGTATATACAATTTCGATCCTCCAACTTGATTAACAACTAAATTGATTCTCCAACTATTAGGAAATTCTAATTCGGTCCTCCCACTATGAGCGACAACTTAATAGATCCTCAAACTATCGATACAATCTAATTTGATCATCCAACTATTTGAAACATGTAAATCGATCCTCCAACTACTATGTAATTCAAATTCGATCCTCTAGTTATTGGAAAATCCAATTCCATCCTCCAACCATGAGGGACAACTAAATTGATCCTCAAACTATTAATAACTTCTAATTTGACAATCCAACTATTTGAAATATATAATTTGGTCCTCCAACTACTCCATAATTCAAATTCGATCCTCAAACTATGTGGGACAAATAAATTGATCCTTCAACTATTATAAAATTCTAATTAATCCTCCAACAAATAGAGACATTTACTAGTCAACGTTGAATGTGCGTTGCACGCTATTATGAAAATGCCTTATAAGTATTGTAAAAGTAATATTTGAATATGCGTAAATGTTAATTAATTTAGAATTAATACCAGGAAATATATACGTGATAATGAATGTTAAATTATTTATTTATTTTTCAATTAAATAAAATTGAATGTTAATTAGCATACACAGAGACGTGAATAATGAAATGCTTTCTTGAATGTGAAATTCTAATTAACTTATAATTAGAACTAATAGCATTGAAATGTATAAATAAAGATGAATATTAATTAAATGAATGTGAATGCTAATTAATTGAGAATTAATAATATGAAATCTATACATTAATGAAAGCTATACATTAATGAAAGCACACGTGTTAAGTGAATTTGTCAAATGTACATATATTGATGGTAGCTAAATGGTTTAAAAAATAAGTATATATTGAAAAACGAAAAGTAAGGTACTATTGAAATAATTGAATTATAATAGGGTTATAATCGTCCTAAAAATGATTCTTACTTGATGTGATATTTAATATATTATAGATTAGCTTAAAAAGCCTAGTTTGAGCGAACTTAAAAAGCTTGGGAATGTTATTATATTATGGGTCCACAAATTACCAGCAAAAATCGACACGGGCGAAATGTGCATCTCTTCAGTAATTGATACACTTATTGGAGTAATAACTTACACTAGCATCTTATTGGTTTAATGTCTATTTGCTGAGGCCTTGGACCTCGTCGACTTGCATTGTAATTCATTTAGAGCCTGTTTGAGCCTCATCTTTTTCTGATGAAAATGCATTTTGGAATAGTATTTTGATGGAGAATTTGTGGTTAAAAAAAAAATAAAAAAAAATTTGAATTTGCGTGTAATATTATTTTATTGAAGAATTTTGATTAAAAATAAGATAGAGAAATATATTTTGAAAATAATGAGTACCAAATAAGGGCTTAACTTTTAGTGAGCCCCATTTTAAGGTTTAGCGAAGCAATGTAATTATGACAGGTGTAAGTAACACAACCAAAATAAATGTGTGAGATATCGTACTTTTAAACTTTAGAAGGGTCGTGAATATTCGAAAGTCTTGTGTTACATGAAAATTTTAACTCAAGAACTGACTCGTGATGAGCTTTCACTTGATTGATACGTCTAACTTAAAGTTCAACATAGAATAAAACTTGGCATAATAGAATGAAATTTACATGGTTGTAAGAATTTTTGAGTCGAGCTTCTACTTTCAAACAATGGATTTGATAATTATGTGCATTCACGGATTACCTTTAACTTGTAATAATCATTTTCTTATTTTGTTGTTCGAGTTACAATATTGGTATCACAACGTAAATAAGTACAGTCAAATATATAATAGTCTCAAATGAGTTTTATGAATTTTTTTCGTATTTCGGGTGAATGATCACTTATAATGAACAATACTATCTTGTTTTAGTGTGCTACCCACTCTTCTTTTGTCCAATTAAATATAAAGATCACGTTTGATGCACGTTATCGAGTGGAGAATGCATTTTAAATAGTGATTTGATGGAAAATATATGGTTAAAAAATAAGGAAAAGTTTTGGATTTACGCGTAATATTATTTTATTGAAAAATGTGTGGTTGAAAATGAATTTTTTAAAAATGAATTTTTGTAAGAACGTGGATCAAACCGGGTGAAAATATGAGATTCGTTTAATTAGACCTGTTCACTTATCTGTTGAATGGGTGTTTGCAAAATAACATTTTTATAATTTTGGGGAGAAGCCAACGTCCAAATGCACCAAATGGAATTTTTTCCAATGATTGACAAATGGCTAACATCCAACAACTAGCGGACAACAAATAAAATTTGTCCTCGTACAACTGTCCCATATCTTTGCTCCCATCTTCAACCTAACAGATACATATATGCATATACAGATAGAGAGATCATGGGTATTTTATTTTTTTTAATTGGAAAAGCTCAATGCTATGAGAACAAGAAGCCAAATTTCTCTAAAGCTTTATTCTTGATTTGATGAGCAGGGAATTGATTGGATATTGGATATAATAACTGGGTGTTGCATGTCTCTGTAAATGGATAGCTTTAGAAAAGCCTATGGGGCGCTCAAAGACTCCACCACTGTTGGCCTAGCCAAGGTCAATAGCGAATTCAAGGTGAATACATGAATCAAACACATTGATTGCATATTTAAATACGTGTACCCAGATGGGATTTTTTTTAAATTTCTTGATCAAGATTTTGGGCTTCATTTGCTGCATTTCTTGATGGGATTTTAATTTCATGGCCTAAATGTGTTAAGGATTTGGATATTGCAATTGTCAAGGCCACCAACCATGTCGAATGTCCCCCGAAAGAACGGCATGTTAGAAGTGAGTTATATCATATATGATTGATAATATAATGTCAATTCTCGAGGCTTTCTGCTTTATATATATAAAAGTTGATCCTACATTCATTTCTTGTGAAGATTTATATATACTCGTTCAACTTGCAATGTGTTGAGTATTTATATATTCAATTCTCATTGCTTTGAAATTTTCACCATTTAATCCTCTATTTCTTCTCAGAAATTTTTGCTGTGACATCTGTATCTTGCCCGAGAGCTGATGTTGCATATTGCATCCATGCACTGTCTAGAAGACTGGCAAAGACGCGCAGTTGGATTGTAATTTTTCTCCTCATTTCTGATTTTGGGTGTAATTTTGATGGCTTTGTGTTGTCCCATGTCAAAAGGGATTTGTTAGCCATCTCCTTTGATGGCTTTGTTTTATAAATTGGAAGTTTTGCATTCTCATACATCGATTGCGTATTATTTAGGCATCCCCTATCCCTATGGGCCTGCTTCGTTACATAAGAACCCCGTTTGTGGTTTGTGAGATAGTACCGTTTGGGCGATGTAGTACCATTTGGGCGATGTTTCCCTGACTCTTTCTTTCTTTTCTTTTTTCCCCCAAAAGAGTATTTGGCTGCTTATGTTGAGTATATATATGTAAGCCTTTGTACAGAGACTTTCATTTCAGCCTTGTGTATGTTAACATATGATTAATAATTCAGGTTGCCCTAAAGACATTGATAGTCATTCATAGGACATTAAGAGAGGGAGACCCTACCTTCAAAGAGGAATTTCTATACTATTCTCGTAGAGGACATTTATTTCAAATCTCCAAGTTCAAGGATGATTCGAGCCCACAAGGTAAATTGAAATTTGCACATGTTGCATTGTATTCTTTTGTCAATCATTCTTCTCCTTTCCTTGTTTACCAGGAAAGATAAGATTCTTCAGAAGTATGTCTCATTTTGATGTAGAATTGTTTTCTTAACATTCTGATAGCTCTGATGCAGCTTGGGATTGCTCTGCTTGGATCCGAACATATGCACTCTTTTTGGAGGAAAAGCTCGAGTGTTTTAGGACCTTAAAATATGATATAGAGTCGGAACAATTGATCAAAACAGCTGCTGGAATATCTAAGGTGTGGTCTCTTGCACACAATTCAAATGCTTTTTTCTCCAATTAGATTATATATAATAGTTGAGAGTAGATATAAAGTGGTCTTTGTTGCATCAGATACGTAGTCGAACGCGGATCTTGAATGCTGAACAACTGTTGGACATGTTACCTTCATTGCAGCAGCTTCTCTACCGCCTAGTTAGTTGCCAGGTAATGGTGGATAGTGTTGGCATATTAGAACCCTGAAAGCCAGATAAGGTGCAGAAGCATAAATAATTTTTTTTTTTTTTACGCCTTTCAATCCAGTAACCAGAAACCAAGGGCATAGTGCTTTATAACAAGTAATAAAACACACAAATAAGTCTTCCTTTCTTCGAATCACATGGCTAGTATCTGGCTTTTGATCCTTGGGGTCAATCTTTCTGAGTATCATTCAAGGACAACTACAAAGGTGTGTAGGCACCTTTCTTTTACAGTAATAAACTTAATATAGGGATATAGAAAAGATGAAGTGTGTGTTGCCTTTTAATAGTGGATAGTTAGTTCCTTACTAACTCGGTTACTTAGGCACTATGATGCCTCTTTGAACCTTGGCCTGCAGTTCTTGCTCTGTTTGAACAGTCATTTTTGCGTTATCTGTATAAGCTATCTAATCTATCAGAAATCTTGCAGCCCCAAGGAGCAGCTTGCTACAACTATCTCATCCAGTATGCCTTGGCCCTGGTATGCATAAGATCCGTCAAGAATGTTTATTATGCAATACTAGATTGTACTGAGCAGAGCAACTGACATGATTTTAGCCTTTTCTTTTCTTTCTTAATATTATCTAGTACTGTGCAATCCACCATACCCAACATGTCATCAGTGTTTTACGTATGGCAAAAGTTCTTTATTTAATGCATGACTAAACATGATGAGGAGAAACTAATAGATTGTTACATTATTTTTCTAGATGTAAGTTTTGAAACCAATGACTATATTTAAACAAGTGTTCATTCTTTTGGGAAACACTATCAACCTTGTTTTCTAAATTACAATTGAATGATATAAAATTGTGCTCATATAGGTATTGAAAGAAAGCTTCAAAATATATTGTGCGATCAACGACGGGATCATTAATCTTGTTGACATGGTATTTTCCCTTATGGAATTTTGAGACTATCTTCCCTGCATTGAGAAACTATCTCAAGATGATTAATTTTTTGTAGTATTTTGATATGGCCAAACATGATGCTGTCAAAGCTCTCAATATTTACAAAACGGCAGCTAAACAGGTATATTCCTTCTCTTCATTTCAGGATCTCTTATTTCAACGTGTAAATTAATGTACATGACAAGTATTCGATAGACAAGATTGCTGATCTTTATATTCATTTTGTCCTTTTCACGTGTTTCTGTAGGCAGAACATCTAGCTGATTTTTATGAGTTCTGCAGAACTTTGGACCTTGCTCGTACCTTTCAATTCCCTATCTTGAGACAGGTTATTTTTATTGTATAATTAAAAGTCAGTAAGAAATATTGGTAGTCTAATGACAGCTTTTGAGTGTAATTTTCTGCAATCCACAGGCGCCTCCCTCATTTCTTGCAACTATGGAGGAATATGTAAGGGAAGCACCTCAGACAGGTGCAATGTCAAGTAAGAGACTGGTGCGAAGCTCACCTAACTCACTTTAGGAAGTTTTTAGAACATAAGATTTTCGAGTTTTCTTATCTTCCACAACAGTGACAAACTAAGCTTTGTCAGCTACATGAATCCTTTTTCATCTTTATTGTTTCCTACCATTAATAAATTTATTCTTGATCATAACAATCATCACCATCTTGCATCACTTAACTACATGTACATGCAATTTTTTATGCTTCTCAAATAAGGTGCTTTTAAGCTTTGCCAAACATGCTATTAGTCAAGGATTAATAACAATTTGCATGAAATTTGTTATTGTTAATAATAGGAGTATGAAGAGTATCCAAAGCCAGAAGAAGAGACTCAGAAACCTGAAGCATCAACCCCCGAAGAAAGCGAAAACCTAGTTGCGGAAGTTGAAAGTGAAGAAGAGCAGGTTGATGCACAAGAGGAATCTCAGACTGGATATGAAGAGGAAAATGGACCACAAATATCAGCTGAAGAGCCTGTTGATCTGCTGGTAACCTTTCTCTTTTTGCATTTTCTTTTTCCGTCATGAGGCTCGACTAATGTAGTTTCTAAATTTTCTCAGGGTCTGAATGAAGTAAATCCGAAAGCCTTAGAATTAGAGGAAAGCAATGCATTGGCTCTTGCCATTGTTCAACCCGGTGAGTTATATTGCATAACTGAATACTTTTGAATTGGACTAGTCCAAGATTCATAAGCAGCACATCCAAGATGGTGTCATATATTTATTAAACGATTATGAACAGTAAAGGACTCAAATAAAATCACCTTTCATGATGGTTGAATACACCATTTAGTGAACCACCTCATCCAAAACCTTCATAGAGGGAACACATTAATCTATTTAGGTTTAGTCTTCAACATGCCCCTAACATTCATGCCATATTCATTTTTTCATCAAAGACATATGCACCATTTCCATAAATGGGTAGCCATGATATTTGAACTCAAGACCATGTTGAATCTCCCCCATCTAAAAGCTTAAACTATTATATATGAGATGTTTATTTATTTAAATTTAGTATTCAACAATATTTTCCTTTCAAGGCAAAGAATATCTGATAATCAAATAACATACTGCACTTTATCTTTCCTTGCTGAATGAATTAATTATTCTTGAAGTACGATCGGGATTATATGAGGCAATTGTTATTGATTTCGTTGCCTATTTGTTTGTTCATGCATATTTCTGAAAATGTAAAATCGCTGTCTGAAATACTTTTATAGGCAATGAAGGACTTCCAATGCATAATGCATGGAATGAAATCGGAAAAACTTCAGGATGGGAGTTGGCACTAGTTACTGCACCAAGCAACATTAAAAGCCAGGTGGCAGATACCAAAATGGTTTGTTCTCTCATCTTCAATTTACTTCTGTATGAAGGCCGTGATTCCTTTTTTTTTTTCACCAGAAGTAATTAAAACTTGTATTCTTCCAAATAACCAAAGTTTGGTCTTTGTCGAGATTGGATATAGTTCTATTTTGCATTGACATCATTTTGAGGTTTCCTTGCGCTTCCTATGTGTTGTGTGATATGCTGACTTCTTTTGTTAACAATTTTGCCATGGAATAATATCGGCATTCATTCTCTTTACTGGATCGGTTTATGGACTGGCATTAGAAAGGTTGACAAATTTTAAAACATCCTTCTCTTCCTCAGTCTCATCCAGCACAGTTTAGCCCAACACAATAGACACGCCCTCGGAGTTTTTTGCTAAGATATCCATCATAAGATCAGTAGTTCTGCGTGATAGTTCTAAACCATTTTGTCACCTGTATTAGGCTGGGGGGTTCGACAAGCTATTGCTTGATAGCTTATATGAAGATGATTCTGCCCGGAGACAATTACAGCTGCAGAATGCAGGTTACAATACCAGCTATGGACATGAAATGGCCGTACCAAATCCATTGGATCAACAAGATCCCTTCACCATGTCGAATAACTTTGAGCCACCGATAAATGTGCAGATGGCATATTTGTCCCAGCAACAGCAAATGATGATGCAACAGCAGAATCAAACGATGATGCAGCAGCAAAATACGATGGTGCCCTATCAACATACAACTCAATATTCTCAATCACAAATGCCACAAATGGGGTCCTCAAACCCGTTTGGAGATCCCTTCGTCTATCCACAGAGTGCTATGCCACCACAGGGAAACCATACATTACTTTAGAGGTCGAATTTCCCCTTCTATTCATTCTTATTTTTTCAATTTTACAGTGAGAAGTTAGATATTGTAGCTTTTGCACTAGTTGGTAAGTACATTGTAACGATTACTTTTGAATTCCACATCAATTGTGGATGGCCTGCCATGTGGGCTAATAAGCATATTGGGTTCCCTCCCGCTCAAGAGTCCGTTATAAGAGTGAGTTCTATTCAATTTCGTGTAACATATATACCTTGCCTTTTCTATTTTACTTGGTTCAATTTAATTCGAGAGGAAAACAGACAAGGTTACAATACCGACTGTTAGTGTTCAAAATAGTCTAATATTATTTTTGAATTCTCTTGCTTCATCTCCGCAGCTGCACATTGTGGGACGGAAGACATGACCGATAACATTAATAAAGCCTGTGGAACAAAGTCTTCAGATTCGAAATTGAGAATTTGAGAGAGTCTTGATTCAAAATATCCTGCCATGTTTTTACAAACATTTTTCGTGTCGAAATTAACTTCCAATTCGATGAAACTCTATGCCTTTGATCCCTATATTAAGAGACAAAGTAATATCCAAGAAAAGGCCCTTTTTTTTTCTCGTAAAAATTTACCAGGCATATTTGCCATGCAGTGCCGGGCCTGGACGCGTCTAGATATTATCTTCATCTCTAAGACAGTGCTCCCATCTGGGCAGTAGAGCACCACTTTAACTTCCTCGAGATTGACTTTCTCTGGATGGTAATACAGTTTTGCTGAACGAAGTTCTATACTGGTTATTTCGGTCTGTATATTTTTTTGAAGAACATATTCCGAAACAAGAATACATCAGAATCAAGTATATATTTTTTCCCTACAAAAATGTCCGTTAATTTACTATTAAGTGGTTTTTCATTTCTAATTCTTTGACTGCATTGGTCATAAAGGAGTAATGTTGGATGTATTATGGAATTTTTATCCTCACGTGGGACAATTTCAAGGAGTTCAAAGGGAATAGGAAGAGATGCAGTGTTGTTGTGGTGTAATGTAAGTGTACGATGTCAATTAAATAAGGAGTAAAGTGAAGAACGTATATATTGCTTCGTTTATACCTTAATTCCGATCTTGTTAAACGAATATATCACTTCATTTAGACCCAAATATACGAAATTAACCAACAAAAAGCAACACGTCACTTATTTATTGTTTCTAGATGATTAAGATTAAATACAATTTGAACATTAAATTAAACAATCACAAAAGTACAGATTAAAAGCATAAAAAGTAAAAAAATACTAGAAATTGATGACGTAGGAAAACCTTTAAAGAACTCTTCACAAGGATTAAAAACTTTTAGGCAAACCTTGCCAAAAAGATCCACCAGAAAAGTAAACTTACAATTGGTTTAGATACTGCTAAACCTTAGTCGACTTTGACCATCTAACTTGTAAATCACTGAAAAATCTCTTCGATTGTGTGATTCACACTTTCGAGCAACTCTTAACTACTTTTCTCTCCACATGGATCAACAAGAACAAACTCGTTTCAAAACACTGGAACTTCAAGTGCCTATTCTCCAACTTCAAACCTCTCAGGGCTTATAAGTGAAGGTAAGGATTTTTGGTGTTAGATCTTTAAATCTTTTGTGTTTTGATATTTGGTTGAAGCAAGAGATTATGAAATATGTAATTGATATCTGAAGATATTCTCTTGTATAAAACGAAGGCTCAACCAATGGCAAAATAATGTTTGGGATGAATTATGAAGAATTAATCTTGTGATTGAATCAAGAGATCTTTGAAATGTGATTTGGATCTTCAATAATATAATCTTTAATATGAAATAATGATTCAACACACTTCTGGACAGACATATGCTTGGGTATATATACTAGGTAGTGTTTGAGGTTGAATATGATTGAAAAATCAGCTTAAAATCGCGAACTAGGATTTTCCGAATGTAGCCACCGCTCTCGCGCCTAGCGAGCGATGACTCCACCGTTCGAGCTCCAAGATCGTGCTTAGTGAGCGCCAGTGCCCTTGCTTTAGCCCTCGAGCGCCAATTTGGTGTGCAGCGAGCGGTAATATGCTGACTTTTTCTCCCTGATCGATATTTGACAGCTTTGACTCCTTCATGATCTATACTTCCAATCCTCGACTATTTTGATTTCATATACAACTCAATAACTCATGATTTTGAACACAGAGATTTCAAATTACAATTTTGAATATAACAAATCTAAAGCTTTCGAATTATCGTTCTCACGAATAATATCTATTTAAAGATAAATTTAACTATTCCTAACTCCAACTTCATAAAAACAAACATTCATGTCAAGATATTTGATTAAACTAACATTAACTGAAGAAAATGAAAGCAAGGAAATGTAAGTTTTTGTTAATATGATGGTTAAATCGTTATCACTCATGATTTTGTTAATATGATGGTTAAAGCGTTATCCCTCATGATTTCACCTTAATTATCACTCTTTAATTTTTTTTCCGTCAAATTCAATTCCTAAAGTTGTACTCGGTTGAATTCACTAATTAAATCAATTTACTTGTCCCGAGTTCAAATCAATCCCATCGACCTTAGTAAATTGACAATATCTATGCAAATTTGAATACGCCTCACTAGACACATTAAATTACCTGGGTATTCAATTAAAGACCGCAACAAACAATAATAAATTAAAAGAAGGAAAATAGTGGCCAATTATTCCAAGCATTATAAAAGAAGGAAAATAATTACATGAAACAATTAACTTCAAGAATCTCGATAATTGAAATTAATGATTCAAATCTAGGTTACATCATTCGTTCCAACTATTGATTTAGTTGCACATCATCATGGAAGAAAAAGGCCAAAGGATTTTAGAGTTCATCACTGAGTTTTAAGGAAAAAGAGAAAAAATATGATATTCTGGTACCTAGAATTCACATTTTTACCTAGTTTTTCTTACTCTTCTCCCTTGTATCTTCTCCTTTTTTCTCATGTGTAACCTCCATTTTGACCTAAATTAGGTCTTTATAAAGTGCTAGAACCATCTTCAAAGTCGTGCCTCGAAAAGGACCAAAACATCCCGAACTTAAAAAGATACTGACTGGCCATAGTTAGGACTGTAGATGGATCAGATATAGACCGAATCTATCCATATTCGATCCGATCTGATCCGATAATCCAACGGATATATGATTATTAAATTCATATTCAATTTTTTTTTTGTTGTATATCCGATCCGTTAATCCGATACGAAATATTTTAGAAATAGAGGATTCTCAATCTCAATACAAAATTTATTAAATATATATTTAATATTATACTGGAACTTGACATGTTTGACATTCTTTATTAAAAGTCATACAATATAATACAAGTTTCAAAATGAAAAAAACTTATGTGTAATAAATTATGCGGTAATAAATAAAATATATTATATTATTATAACAAATCGAATTGAGTTGTTATCGGATCGGATTGACCTATATCCGTATTTGCTCTATTCAATTAATGAATTATTGGACCCCTTCGGGAGTGGCCGAATTGGTGGAGCACGTGAACACGGAGATCAAAGGTCACGAGTTCGAATCCCCTGCCAACACTTCTTCGGTCGAGCCGTCGCACCGGGCTTTCGTAGTGCGGTTTACCTCTCCTGTGTGGTTTGCGGGCTACTGCACATGGAGCGAGATTTACCTAGTGCGCACTTACAGTGGTCGTGCATCCGCCCCTTCGGAGTGGTCGGGGCTCCGCTGGCGAGTAGCGGCTGCGGGTTCCTATGTTAACAAAAAATTAATGAATTATTGGATTCGAATCTTGATCGAGTTATCGGATTGAGACTCTAAATTTATCTCCCATTAATTTCATCGAATTCGGATCGAATTCCAATCTATTGATAGCCATAGCCACAACTGGCCGCCACAAAATTATTTTATTATATTTTTTGTACTCTGGTCTAACCACGGCAAACACGCCCTTCATGTGCTCGTAGGTGGACCACTGTCACCCATGCAACTTCTAGAATTTTGCATTTTGGTCTCTATTTCAAGTTTTTCGTACAACCTTAGTAATTTTTGTCCAAATCTTTAATGTTGATCCCCGTAACTTCCAAAAGTGTTGATATTAGTCGTCGAACCTCCATAATCATCAAAGATTGGTTCTCCTCAGTTTCAAAAGTATGAAAATCAATCCCTAAATTTTTCAATTTTAATGCTTCTTATTAATCTTAAAGATTTTTTATCCAATCATTTATATTATTTTTTCTAAGATGGTTGTGGTAATATTGCCTCTCCACAAGCAATATATGTCAATATATAAAAATAATAATTTTTTATATCCATCTAACATTAAGTACATATTCACACTTCAGCCTTAAATCATTTTTTTTTTTTTTTTACATATAATGTAAACATTTAATTTTGATAAAAAAAAAAACCAAGAAAGAAAGAAAAGAGAAGTAAAACATAAATGATAATTATATAATAAATAATTATAAAAAAATTTTACTCATTAGTCATTATCCATTTTAATTTATATAATTATCCCCTTGCTACATGCCACGTGTAGTACTACACAAATGGTAATTTTCACACTTTAAAACCGCTCCCGCTGAAACCCCATGCAATATTTTTCCCTATATACACAACCCCCATCTCATCTAAATCCACAACTCTATTTCACTTTTCCCTTGAAAAGAAAATTCTGTAGAAGGTGACATCACTTGCCAGGAATCTGTAGTCATTTGTGAAGTTTTGGCAAGAAATATGGCCGCCGTGTCGGAGATCCCTGTCGTGTTCTTAGACCGCGGAGAGGAGAAGAATTACGGAAACATATCAATATCCGCGGCACTGGCTTACAATCTATTCGTGTCGACCGTGAGTGAGATGATCGGCTTATTGCCAAATCAAAAAGTATCCATTTACAAAATGAAGAACCCGTTTACTCCGGCAACAGGTCCAGAGTTGGAGCTCGTCGATGATAAGATCGACTTCGGGTTACTTTGTTGTCAGAAGGACATCATTTTCCAAGTGGTTTTGGGAAGATCGGATTCAGAAATGTCAAGAAACTCACCGGAGAGGACCCATGGAGTTGAGGGTAGTAATATCTTGGAGAATAATATGTCCGCGGAGGTCCCTGTCGTGTTCTTTGACGGAAACGAGAAGAAGAATCTCGGAAACATATCAATATCTCCGGCACTGGATTACAAGCTATTCATGTCAACAGTTGGTCAGATTATTGGCATATTGCCAAATCAAGAAATATCCATTTACCACACAAAGAACCCGTATGTTCCGGAGACGTGTCCAGATTTGACCCCCGTCGATGAGAAGATCGACTTCGGGTTACTTTGTAGTCAGAAGGATATCACCTTTCAAGTGGTTTTGGAAAGATCAGATTCGAAAATGTCAAGAAACTCACAGGAGAGGACCCATGGAGACGAGGGTAGTAATATCTTGGAGAATAATATGGCGGTGGAGGTCCCTGTCGTGGTCTTTGACGGAGATGATGAGAATAATTTCGGAAACATATCAATATCTCCGGCAACGGATTACAAGCTGTTCGTGTCGACGGTGGGTCATTTTATCGGCATATTGCCAAATCAAAAAATAACCATTTACCACACAAATCACCCGTATGCTCCGGCGACGGGTCCAGAGTTGAACCCCGTCGAAGAGAAAACCGACTTCGGATTACTTTGTAGTCAGAAGGACATAGTCTTCCTAGTGGTTTTGGGAAGATCGGGTTCGGAAATGTCAAGAAACCCATCAGAGAGGACCCCTTCACCAGAACCGGTCCCCACGTCTGAGAACTTGGAACCTACCCAATACCCATCGCAATGAACCGGCGGCGGTGGATAAAGAAGCTGTTTTGAATGCTGCGCTCCAGTACTTGAGGGATCAGGATGAGATTTATCGGGCGGCAATGGCCTTGAACGCGAATGTAGATTCGGGTGAATGTGATAACCCGAATTCCAATTTGAATAATTGTTGCAAGTTGTGATATGACATGTTTTGTTCAATGGTGAAGAAATGTACACGATCGTTAGCAAAATTGAAGATTGACTTTGTTGGAAGTCTGAATCTATATGGCATAATCAAAATACTTGAATGCCATACATTTGCCTGTATCCAAATCATTTTCTGCTACTCTTACGTCAACTCCATTTACATATTTCTCATTTATGAAGAGAAAATTACAGGTGGACCATCTATTCATACAAAATGTAGCATGTAAATCTTCGACTTTTCAGTTCTATAAATACATTCAATTTCATAGTAAGTGAGTCTCTACATTTGTTGTGTGAAATGTTTTGTTCAAGAAATACTATTGAAGAAATATATTTGATTGTAGCAAATTGAAGATTGACTTTTGTTGGAAGTTTGAATCTATGTTAAGTAAATTCGTGAATTTAGGATCCATTTTATCGAAAATAATTAGTAGTCCAAAGTTCTAAAAATAAAGAGTTTATTAAAGAATAGAAATTGTGTGAATTGAAGAACCCAGAGAGACGTTTTTTTTTTCTTTTTTTTTTTTTCGTGTTTTTTCTGTCCGTTATTAGCCCTTGTTTGTTTTTGGTGTCTTGATCATAAGTGATTTTGTGAAAAGTACTATTTTGGAGATTGTGTGGTTAAAAAATAGAGAAAAATTATGAGTTCATATGTGCAAAATGAATTTGAAAAAGGTGATTATCAAATATCAAAACCAAACAAGTGCTACGTAGTAAGATAAAAATTTAATTTTCAAAAGTATTGGTTCTTAACAGTTAACTTGTCTTTATACATTTAGGGTTAGAAAAATAGTTAAAAATAAATTTACTATTTTTAGGCTTTATCTTTATCTATTTGTGTCAAAAGGAAACAAATTTACCCATCGAAACAGCGTGCCTCCATCTCTGCCCTCCCGTTTTCTCCATCCCTGCCATCTCTCAAAGATTTGCTGGGTCATCGTTATTCACAACACGTAATGAGAATTGGCTAAAAATGTAACGCCCCGAGTTCCGTGAACACGGAGTGCCACGTCATCCTCATTTGTCTTGAATTAACTAAAAAGATTTGCGCAAATAACTAAATTGTAAACATCACATTGATAATTGGAA
>CAIGRT010227385.1:0-23159 GCA_903798405.1 Fraxinus platypoda | reverse complement strand
TGATATGGCCTTGGATCGGGTAAAAGACGATCAAGAAGTGATGGTCCTTCATTACTTTGGCTTCTTGTTCTTGATCCATTTCTTCTTTCGTAATTGCAATTTAGTGATGGATTTGGAATATTGTTGGTATATATTTGTCATAGCATCGTCGCCCTGTCATTTTCTACCAGAAATATTATCTTGGACCATGTTGCCATGCCTTCTGAATGATTAGATACTTAAGATAAGGGTTCATAAATTTTGGTAGATATTAAACAATTGATGTGATAGGTACCAGATTTCTTGCACTCCTAGAGTGTAAATTTTTAAAGTTGGCTGTATTTTAAGTGTAAAATTTTACAGCTTATAAGTATAAATTTTAGATTAATTTTTCAAAATTGATTGTTAAGATATGATATCAAAATTCATTAAATACAAATATATAATTCGATCACTTTAAACTCAAACGAATTACTATTTTGTGAGAACGTGTTGGAAGAAAAAAAAAAAAAAAAAAAAAATCATGTTTTGATACAAAAAATTGGGGGTGGAAAATAGGGATCATGAATATTTTTCAATATTTGGACTCGGACAACACTATAAATTCAACGAATTAAACTATATGTACATTCTCCTTGACATTATTGTTGACATTCTTCTTACAATTATTTTACTTATACAGAACTATTTCATCTGTAAAAATGACTGAATACTCACATGGGGTGGGCCCATGTGAATAAAATATTATTATAAAAAATGGGGCCCACCCCCTATGCGTGTGATCTGATATTTTGATAGGAAAAAAATTTATGTAACAATAACACTCTTTTTCTTATATGTCAAAATATGGTCAGTGATATGATAGAATATTGTAGAAATTAATGGATAAGATAAATGCCATGGGAAAGAGTGTCAAAATTGAAAACTTTTGATAGAGAAACTTCGGGCGGAAAATAGGGGTCTTTGTCCCTACTCCAGCCTCGGATGAGACAAGAAACATGCATAAATTCCAAATGATAAATCGAGAAATTTGAAGGATAAAGTTAGGCTTCAACTCACCAATAATTATAAGAGTTTCCAGTTGTCGACTTCATAATAAATATATAAAAAATTCCATCGGTACAAAGAAGTGGCATTTATGACATAGAAAAGTTGATGGATGAAGAGAAAATCATAAAAATGACAAACATAAGATTTAAGACTTGCATTTTTCACGAGGTTTACTACAGTATTCATTATTTAAATGATTATATGGTGACTCTCAACTAGCTTTCTCATATAAATGTAATACCTCGCATTAACTCTATATTGCCCACATTTGAATCCTATTAAAATTTTCATTTTCATTTTTCTACTCATTTTCAATCACATATTCTTCAATAAAATAATATTTTTATCACACCAATAACTTTTCATTCTTTTTCAACCACACATTCTCCATCAATCTACTATTTTAAAATACATTCTTTCAAAATAATGTGGCTCAAACACACCCATAATATTGTGACATTTGTAAAAATCAGGAAAGTTTTTAGTTGTTATGACTTACTACCAGCATTTGTCACGTGACCGACTAGGTGAAGTTGGGGACTCATTCCTGTCGAACCACCAGCCATAGAAGATGAGGCACACGTGGTGATTTTCGATGCCCGTTATTAATCCGAGGTGGACATGCCGAAGAGGCTCGGATCCGAGGCTCAACAGGTCCGAGGCTCCACCCCAATTAGTGACAGCCCACGTGCAGAGATCGTGAATTTATTATAGAAATCTTATTTGAATGATTGATGTGACTTCTGTAAAAAGTGTATTTGTGTCTTGTCTTATCAATATGATGTAAGATGATTTAATGCTTTGTAGATCTAGGAAAGCCAACATGATAACTAGGGTTTGATGTTTCGGCCAAGGAGATGTGGCCACGTGTAATTTCATCTAAGGGTCACTATTTTGTTTGTAACACTATAAATACCCGAACCATGTAACATTCAAGAACTAATGCAACTTTAGACACTTGGAGCAACTTATTTTATTCTCGGATATTCATTTACAATCTTTAATTTGAGTTCATAGTGATTGGTTATTATTATACAATCGTATCCCGGATATCTTGCCGGAACTCGAACGGAAACGTTTCATGTCGTTGAGCTTCTCCCACGTCCAAATTTGGAGTGATCTCGACTGTTGATCTGCCTTAACTATTGGATCTAGCTTGCCCATGCACGAGTAGATCCGGTATCTGTTGGCAGCACATTTTGAGGTCAACAGATTGGCGCCATCGGTAGGAAGCCATACTATAACCACGAGCAACCTCGTGGAAAAAAGTTTTCTGGAAAAATAGTTCGGGCATCCCCCTTGAAAAATGATTTGTTCTTGAAAAAAAAAAAGAACAAGAGGAAGCCCTAAAAGTTTTCAGTTTGAAATTTTGGTTTGTAAAGAGATGAACTCAGATGGTGATGTTCCTCTCAGGCGGATGAGGGAGAGCAATGACAGAGCTCTCTCAGCAACCGTCCCAGCGGGTCGACGCCGACCTCATGACCATCACAGACAAAGTGGGATGAGGATAGCAGCCCAACTCACCAGGGAAATAGCCACCATGGCTGCTAACATGAGAAGTATTACCAACCAAAATTTGGCAATGCAAGAACTATTAAGACAGATGTAAGGCCAAGGAGAGCATCCGATCCCTCCCTTTGCATCCCAAGAACAGTACCAGCAAGAGGACGAGGTGCAAAGCCAGGGGGCTCGTCCTCCTAGGCACGCCAGAGGAGTTAGCCCCATTGAAAGAGAAGTGGGAACTGACATTTCCTCCCGGAGTATGCATCTGGCCGACCCACCGAGGCCCCGTTCAATATGGAGGATAACTTCCTCCCGGAGTATGCACCCGAAGCCAAGCACTAGAGATCCATCAGTGTATTCGACCGAATCAGCACTGCAAATTCGAAGCCTGGGAATAGGCTACAGCCCCACCTCCAGAGATCTGGCAGCCGGAGGAAATGCAAGAACATGCCCCCCGTGTTGCCCCGCTTAAGAATTGGCGTCAAAGGAGGGACGAGGAGGCTGGGAACCAAGCTGGACCTTCCACACCACCGCCCAGATCGCAGATGAAATTTATGGTTTAGACGAACCTCAGCGATCTTGTGATTTAGATGATGCGATGGGAATCTGCCCTTCTCCAGGGAATTAAGGAATGCCCAGGTGCTGAGCCACTATGTGACGCCCAAAATACCGAAGTACGATGGGAGAAGTGACCCGGCTAAGCACTTGAATAGTTATAAAACACACATGAGATTAAGAGGTGCCACCCCAGCCGTGAAATGCAGAGCGTTCCATTTAACTCTAAGTGGAGCTACAGAGATATGGTATAGTAGGCTACCTACCTGGGAGCATTCGGAGCTGGCCATAATTCAAGAATACTTTCTTGAAGAGATTCGCTGTTAGCAAAGAATGAGAGGCCCCCATTCAGCGTCTCCAAGACATGGGACAGCAGCCTGGGGAAACTTTGAAGAGTTTCCTGTACCATTTTACCGATGAAATGATGTATTGTGTTCAAGTTACTGATCGAGTAGCTCTATCAGCATTGCGGGGAGGCCTAACTATGAACAACTTATTTTGGAGAGATGTTTAAAATCAGGACTCGACTACCTATGATGCTTTCCTAGAAATGATAAGGCGAGAAATTATCAACGAAGAACTGATTGACCACAGAAATAGGGCTAGTCAAGGCCTCCAGCCTCAGCAGAGGCAGCGTAGGAGAGGTCCCACCTCCCACCTGATGGATCATCAATGGAACCAGACTGGCAACAAAATTGCCCCCAACTTGGGGCAAGCACTTGCCACGGCCACGGCCACGACCACCTTAAACGCGGTGCCCACTTTGGCCTACGAGAACGTCGCACCCGAAACCAATATTCAACAAACTGAACCGTCACAGCAGGTCATCCTGAAAGGGACGAGGTCGAGGTTCGGGATCTAGAGGTAGGTCGAACCCTCCAGAATACTGCACATATCATCATTCCTACAGCTATGACACGACAAATTGCAGAGACATTGCCCACCACCCCAAGCGACAAGTCCCCGAAATGATCAACGAAATGATTCATGACAGAGAAATAGGCCCCCACCTAGACGTGACCAGCCACCTAGGTGAGATGAGGCCACTTCCCGCCTCGGGATGTTTCTCCCCGACAGAGGAGGGAACATGAAGAAGAAAGGTCGAGAGACAGACAACAAAGAGGCCGTCAACCCAAGCAGAGAATGCCCCCATCCATGAGATTGACATAATCTTTGGAGGCCTTTACGTTGGTGGAGAAACAAGGAACTCCCAAAGAAATTATGTCAAAGAAGCTAAAGGCCCCCCGTTGACCAGTTATATAGTGAACAACACTTCCCAGAGGAGTTAGGCACCATCTATTGTATTCACTCAAGAAGATGCAGAAGGAGTTCACTTCCCCCATTGCGACACCCTTGTGGTAAGGGCCGTAGTGGCCAGAAATGGGCTGAAACGGATGTTGGTGGACAAAAGTAGCTCCGTCAACATCCTTTTTGGGACTACTTTTGACAAGATAATTTTGGATCATGAATTAACTCCAATCGTCACCCCTCTGCATGGTTTTAGGGGGGATAGCATAATTCCGAGGGGTAAAATCACACTTGTAGTGGAAATGGGAGAGCCACCCCAATCGGCTCTAAACTTTATGGAATTTTTGATAGTTGATAATAGATCAGCTTATCATTGAGTATTAGGAAGACATGCATTAAAAGATCTGGGAGCCGTGACCTCCATCCACCACTTGTGCATGAAATTCCCTACCGATCATAGAGTGGCAACGGTAAAGGATAACCAAAGAGGAGGAAGGAAATGCTACTTAAACTCTGTCAGAAAAGCTGAACCCAGGGACATCAACATGCTAACGATCGATGTGGGCATGGTAGACGTTCTCGAGGAAATGCATGCACTCTATGAGATCGACACCTGCCTTATTGAAACTGAGTCCCAAACTGCTCCAGTAGAGGAACTGGAGAGCTTCCCAGTGGATCACTTAGATCCCTCTAAGTTGTTACAAGTGGGAAGGGGCCTAACGTCGAAAGCTAAAGAAAAGCTCAAGAACCTCCTACGTGAAAATCGGGATGTCTTTGTTTGGAGGCACGAGGATATGGTAGGTATTGACCTCAAGGTCAGCTGTCACCACCTGAAAATTGATCCAAAAGTTGCCCCGCATAAACAAAAGAGGAGAGCTATTAACCCGAAACGATATGAGACCTTGAAGGAAGATGTACATAAGTTAATTAAGAATGGCTTCATCAGGGAGGCCCAATACCTGAAATGGATCTCCAATCCGATTTTGGTAAAGAAGTATAGCGAAAAGTTGAGGGTGTGCATCGACTTTTTCGACCTTAACATGGCTTTCCCTAAGGATAGTTTCCCCCTTCCCAGGATAGATCAACTTGTAGACTCCACAGCGAGACATGAATTATTGAGCTTCATGGATGCTTATTCCGGCTATAATCAAATTCCCATGTACCCGACAGATGAACAGAACACCTCCTTCATCACGGATAAGGGCCTCTATTGCTACAAGATGATGTCTTTCGGGCTGAAGAATGTCGGATACACTTATCAAAGGCTTGTTAACAAGATGTTTTCCAACCTCCTGGCAAGACCATGGAGGTCTATGAGGATGACATGCTCGTTAAAAGCCTGAAAGCAGATGATCATATAGCCCACTTGAATGATAGCTTCCAGATCCTGAGAAAGCACCGGATGAAGTTGAACCCCCTCAAATGTGCCTTTAGTGTTGGTTCAGGTAAGTTCTTAGGTTATATGGCTAACCAAAGGGACATATAAGCAAATCCCGAGAAAATATGAGCGATGGTCGAGATGAGATCCCCTAAAAAATCAAAGGACGTACAAAGTTTAACCGGGCACGTGGCTACCCTAAGCTGCTTCATCTGAAATGCTACCGATAAATGTCTTCCCTTTTTCAAGATTCCAAAGGGGGTGGGGGAAGAAATTCCAATGGACCGAGGAGTGTGAAGAGGCTTTCTAGGAGTTGAAGAAGCACCTTGGATAGGCCCCCCTCCTCTCGAAATCCAAGCCCGGAGAGGCCTTACAACTCTATTTGGCTGTCTCAAATGAAGCCATTAGTGCCATACTCATCATAGAAGAAGGTACTACCCAACTACCGATTTACTACGTCAACAAGACATTGCTAGTGCCCGATAGCCGGATATGGAAAAGTTAACTTGGCATTGATCACTGCATCGAGGAAATTGAGGCCTTATTTCCAAGCTCATACGATACATGTATTGACCAATTTCTCGCTTCGATAAGTACTTCAAAAGCCAGATGCCCCTGAGAGACTATTGAAATAGGCGGTGGAGTTAAGCAAGTTTGACATCCTCTTTAAAGCCAGAGTGGCCATCAAAGGTCAGGCCCTAGCGGATTTTGTAGCTAAACTTGCCAATATCCACAAGATGGAAGAGGTTACGAAACCTGTCGAACCTTCTACGTGGAATCTTTTCATGGATGGGTTGGCTGGGGATGCAGGTTCGAGAGCTAACATGGTCCTAAGAAGCTATGAAGGTCATAAATTGAATAGTGCGGTATGATTTGGATTCAAGGCCACCAACAACGCGACCGAGTATGAGGCACCGCTTGCAGGCCTTAGATTAGTAAGAGAGATGCAAGTGAAGAAGTTGTGCATCAATAGCGACTCCCAACTCGTCGTTGGCCAAGTAAACGACAACTTCACAGCCAGAGATAAGGGTATGGCTGCGTACCTTCGGTTAGTGATGGACCTGCTTCCATCCTTTGAAAAGTTCGAATTAGCCCAAGTTCCAAGCATGGAGAATGCCCATGCTGATGCTCTATCAAAGTTGGCATGCAGCAAGGGCTCGAAATTACTAACGGTGGTGCCAATCGAGCACCTCTCAAGGCCATCCGTCGCTATGGAAGAGGTGATGTGGGTAGAAGGAACCCCCATCCGGATGCAACCCATCGTGGCCTACCTCAAAGACTAGGTCCTCCGCGATGACAAAATGAGGCTTATAAGTTGAGAAGGAGGTCTGCTCATTTTATTTTTATAGATGATGTCTTGTATAGACGAGGGTTTTCCTCTTCTCTCCTTCGATGTGTTGGGGGTGAGGAAACAACCTATATATTGCGCGAGATTCATGAAGGCGTTTGTGGCAACCACTCGGGAGGATTAGCGCTGGTACGGAAAGTACTAAGGCAGGGATACTACTGGCCCACCTTGAAAAAGGACGCCATCCAGTTTGTACGAAAATGCGACAAGTGCCAATGATTTTTCCCTATCCAAAGACAACTTTCTCAAGTGATGACGGTCGTATCTAGTACTTGGCCTTTCGCCAAGTGAGGTGTGGACCTCATAGGTCCCCTTCCCAAGGGCAAAGGAAGTGCCAATTTTGCTATTGTTGCAATAGACTACTTCATGAAATGGGTTAAAGCCGAACCCCTGGTAAAGATCACAGAAGCTAACACTTCCAAATTTTTGCGGATGAATATTATATGTCGGTTTGAAATTCTCCATTCGATTGTGTCGGACAATGTGAAGCAATTTGATAACAAGAAGGTCAGGGACCTTTGTAAGGAACTCGGGATCAAGAAGCACTTCTACCCCTCACCATCCCCAGGCAAATGGACAAGTGGAAGCTGTGAACAAAACTATAAAACACACTTTAAAGAGGAAGCTTGACACGGCTAAAGGGGCATGGGTCGATGAACTACCACAGGTGCTGTGGGCGATCTGAACTACAAGCAGGACCCTAATTGGAGAAAATCCCTTCTTAATGGCCTATGGTACTGAGGCCATGAGCAATATAGAAGTCAGGTTACCCTCCCCACAAAGACTGCATTTTAGCGAGATATCGAATGATGAGCTTAGGAAGTGCGAGCTCGATTTTCTTGAGGAAAAAAAAGATGACTCCAGTAAAGCTGGCTACATACCAAAGGAAGATGACTAGATACTATAATGCTAGGGTCAAGAAGAGGTCCTTTCGGATGAACGATTTGGTGCTTCGGAGAGTGTTTTCATCCTCCAAAGAACCAGGAGTAGGGTTGGGCGTGGGTTGGGTTGGGTTGATTTTTGTCCCAACCCAAACCCAACCCAACATTGTCGGTTTGACCGAAATTCAACCCAACCCAACCCATGTAAAGATTGAAATCCAACCCAAACCAAACCAACCCAACCAAATGTCGGTCGAGTTGGGTTGGATTGGTCGGTTTGGGACAACCTATCAACAAAGGCCAAACCCCAAGTGTTTGCCCCACATCCCAGTCCCTCAAATCAAGGCAATGCCGATGGCATCCTATTTTGAACTCTCAGATTAATCAACATTTGGTCATAAACAGGTGAAATGCATAAAAATAGAAAGAATTTGAGAGATATTTCTATACTAGTTTCAACTTTCAGCATATAAATGTGCGTGCACGTCTGTGAACGTGTTCAGATCTATCCAAGAAAAGGCTGATTTCAAGCAAATGCGTAAATCATCAAGTCACGATTAGATAATAAGATTGCGTAAATCATTAAAGCACGATCTATACAACTAAATATCTTAGTACCTTGCCACTCCAGTTTTAGGCGTCGGTGTGCAGACGACAAGAAGGATGATTTCTTACCAGCTTGCGGCGGCGCCACCTGAACATACTCAATCGTCGAAGGTTTGTTCGGTTCCCAGGCCACCGTCGCTAAAATCACACTATCTCAGCTTAGGGTTCCAATTTTAACTACAAACTATACAGTATACGCTTATACAAATATATAGAGAGATAATACCTTTGCAAATAATCTCGAGTCTTGACCTTCCGTAGCCATGGAGACGACACCACTAGAATGGAGTGAGAGGCGACATTAGAGACTAAGAGAGAGAGAGAGACTCATTTGGGAAGATAGGGTTTGGTTTGTGTGAATGTCGTCTCTCACTTTTGTTTTGCCTTTTAGTTTAATGAAATTTTAGGTTTTTTTTCCCGGGTCGGGTCGGGTCGGGTTTGGATGGTTTTTTGGTTCAACCCGCAACCCNGGGTCGGGTTTGGATGGTTTTTTGGTTCAACCCGCAACCCGACCCGCCTTCATCACCCAAAACCCGAACCCAACCAAAAAAATGAAAAAAACCGACCCAAACCGGTCGGTTTGGGTCGGGTTGGGCGGGTTGAACGGGTTGGGCAGGTTTTTGCCCAGCCCTAACCAGGAGTAGGCACTCTGGGCCCAAACTGGGAAGGACCATACCGTATCAAAGAAGAACTCCGACCTGGCACGTACCGAATTGAAGACATAGGTGGAAAGGTACAGCCTCACCCATGGAACATTGAATATCTAAGGATGTACTACCAATGAATGTGCTGAATAGTTAAAAGATCCTTCCCAACCTTTGTAAATAAATAAACATTTGAAATAAAGAACTAAGGAACAATGTTTGTTTGAAAGCGTGGATGCCTCGGAGGAGAGGATCAGATCCCAACAAGAATCACCTCGTTTGAACTCCGAGGTGCATTCTACATGCCTCTTCTTGACGAAGCAAAACGTCAAGGGAGAAGCCTTAATGCCAAACGTCGTTGGAAAATATCAAGAAAAAAGAAGCAAAATGCTCCTAAAATCATCAAGTTAATCCTTAATTGAGTTATTCGACTATAGTTTCAGAGGAAGATATATTGAATCATTGACGAGCAGACAGTTAATTGTTACTTGAGTAATACATTCAAATTATTTCATTGTTTGTCAAGGCAGCGAGACTTGAAAAATAGAGAAGTAACAATTAAAAAGGGGCTTCATTCATTAAAGAAAAATTTACATTCGGAGGCCTCAGCCATTACAAAATAGGGATAAAAGACTATGCTACTATTGTGGTAGCTAGGGTGCCAACACCTCATTGGTAGGAGCTTCGGTCGCTACTTGTTCCGAAGTTTCCTCAGCAATAGTTTCTTCTTGGTCTACTTCATCTTCAGCAACTTCCTCAGCAGGGGTCTGAGGCACCTCATCCATGAACTCCACTCTCAATTCTAATGCGTCAAGTTTAGGGTAAAACTCTTCTACCCTTCCTATCATCTCGGCATAAGCGAACCTTCGCCAGTAGATGGCGAATTGCTGGTACTCCTCAGTCAAATGAAAGTTGGCGATATAATGTTTGACCGCCTCCTCCCCAGCCTATTGAGCCTCAGCTTCAGCTCTCTTTGTCTCTTTCACATAATATCGTATTTGTTCTTCCAAAAATTGATTGGCATCCCTACACCCGATGAGTTCTAAATTTTTCTTCTCTAGAGCCTCTGCAGTTATTTTTTGGTGATTGTCTGAGGTCTCCACCTTCTTAGTTAATGAGGTTACTTCACATTGGGATTCATAGACCTCACTTTTTAGAGCATCTATCTCGGCCAATGCAGAACTCAGCTTCGCCTCATCCTCAACTTGCTTGGCCCTCATCGACTCAGCCTCAGAATTTATTTTCTTTATTTCAACCTCGGCAACAGCAAGCTTGTCCACCGAGGCTTTGTTCCTTCTTTGAATGTCGGCAAAAACCTCTGACATTCAAGGGCCACCCTAAAGGCCCGGCACTCTGGCTAACCAGTGTTGCAGTAAGGTCCACTGTATCATAAGTGGACACATACATCTGCCACCGTTCCGTCCAAAACTTGTTGAAATTCTCTGTGGCACTTCTGACTTTCGGTGGCAGCATCTCAATTGCAGCTAGGGCAATCTTGTCATCCCTCCCAGCCAAAAAACTCCTAGATTTGCCTGGGGTCCTCTCCACTTGGCCCTTTTTGGTGGCCTCTGAGGCCGACATTCCTCCCTCATCAGCCTTTTCATTGGCCTTTCGAACCTTCTCAGTCTCTGCCACCTTCATAACGGACCCCAAGAGCTTTGATGGTGGGGGAGTACCCTTTTCGAGGTGGGACAAGTAGTCCCAAATTTCACTGGAGCCCCACCCATGTGAACTAGATTCATTTTCTTCTAGGGCTCCTCCATTTTTCCCTTCCTCTTATCAGCAACCCCCTGGCCCTTCTTAGGAGCCTCCTCTTTGGTCCCCTTTTGAGGCGTTCCAACTTGCCTCTCACTTGTTTAGCCCTAGAGGAGGATGGCTTCAGGGCCTTGGCACCAGTTGGGACTGTGGCCTTTAAAATAATGGCCATATCTGGAGTGGGGTACTTCTTCTTTGCGAATTTATCTGCGAATAACCAAAGAGAGGCCATCAGTCCAAAATCAATGAAGTATCAGCTTCGGTCTATGAGGTGGTCAAAGCTTCGAAGCTTTGTGGACCGATTGTAGATGTCCTCAATTACGTCCCACTCCAAGCGCGTACCAGAATATACAGATAAAAGCAATTAGCATGAGGCACAAACAATAAATTGAAACTGTGTAAAGCGAGGCACTCACGTGCTTCATAGTACTGGGTCGGTACTGTGCAGGATGGGACAGTGTCTCCTTCCACCATCTGCCATCTACCCCTAACTTAGAATCAGGACTCCTTCTAGCCTTTGATGGATGAATAAAGTCCCACAACAAAGGGAGCATGAGCCCCCCATGGAGTGAGGTAGTACCACCCTTTGGAGTCATCCTTCTCTACTACTCGGACTTGAAAAATAGTTAGGAAAACATGCAGGGACATTTCCTCGCCTAAGGACACCTCCTTCCAAAGGAAATAGGCCCCAACTAATTGACTCCATCCGTTTGGTAAAATCTGTGTTGGAGACAGCATGAAGGTCCTCAGCACCGTCCTAAAGAAGGGGTGCAGAGGTAGACGTACTTCTGCTTTTAGCAGGAATTCACTGACTGCCACACAACCCGACCTCGGAAAGCAAGCACGTTCGTGGGCCTCAGGAACTAACATTTCGACATAGTGGGGAATACAATATTTTTCCCTAAGTTCGGCTAGTATTGCGGAGGTTATGGATGAAGGAATTTTTGCAGCCCCCCGGCCCGCCTTGTAATCTATGGGTTCATCACTCATTGTGAACCACTCTTCTGACCCTCCAGACACTGACTTTTCTCCGAACCTAGCTACTGTAACTGCCTTAGACGCTTCAGAATCCATTAAAAATCGCAGGAAGTGATGAAAAAAATACAGAAATTGATGAAAAATTGTGAAAAGGATTTCATAAGAAAAATACCTACAAAGGAACGGGACCTAAGAATGCTCGCTGGAGAACAAGAAAACGCTGTAAAAATTTAGAGTACTTGAGAGAATTCGAGTGATTTTCGCAAAAGTAAAACTTCAAAATGGCATAGTTTTGGTTTTTATATGAAGAATGAATCAATCCTAGTCGTTGGATCGAGACCTAGTAAATCTGAAGCGTCCAATTCTGTGATAGATCTGAGCCGTAGAATCCAAACTGTTTATTTCACCAACGCCTCAGATTAATTCGTGCATATCATGTACCCGCCTCGGTACGTTAGTGCTTATCACAAAGATGTGTGGCCATCATTAGCTATCATTGCACATTTAATGTGACGACCGTACGGGTATTGGAAGTAGTACCGCTTCAACTGTCTCATCTTGGTAACATGTATAACTATCAAATCATGGTACCAATATCAAGGACAATCAAAATAAATGAGCCTCGACAGTTCAGCAGTGGAATGCCTCAGCTCCGAAAACAAATTCAGTTATCTCCAAAATAAATGAGCCTCTGCAGTTTAGCATTTCACTGCCCAGCTCCGAAAACAAATTCAGCTATCTTCAAAATAAATGGGCCGGCAGTTCAGCATTTCACTACCTCAGCTCCAAAAACAAATTCAGCTATCTTCAAAATAAACGAACCTCGACAGTTCAGCATTCCACTACCTTAGCTCCAAAAATAAATTCAACTATCAATTCCACACACAATATAAATATCTATGTCTGGACTTGGGAGACTAGTATGATAGATCAAAAATTTTAAAGCTCTCTTGTGATGCCTAAGGAGGGTACTTCGTTGACTACTAAAAGTCCACGCATAACATAAATAATCATACATGAATTTGGGAGACTATTGTTGTAACTTTCTACTAGCATTTGCCACGTGGCCGACTAGGTAAAGTTGGGGGCTCATTCCTGTTGAACCACCAGCCATAGAAGACGAGGCCCACATGTTGATTTCCGAGGCCCTTTATTAATCCGAGGTGGACATGCCGAAGAGGCTCGGATCCGAGGCTCAACAGGTCCGAGGCTCCATCCCAACTAGTGACAACCTACGTGCAGAGATCGTGAATTTATTATAAAAATCTTATTTGAATGATTAATGTGACTTCTGTAAAAAGTGTATTTGTATCTTGTCTTGTTAATAGGATGTAAGAGCATTAAATGCTTTGTAGATCTAGGAAAGCCAACATGATGGCTAGGATTTGATGTTTCGGCCAATGAAATGTGACCACGTGTAATTTCATCTAAGGGTCACTATTCTTTTTGTAACACTATAAATACCCCAACTATGTAACAATCGAGGACTAATGCAACTTTAGACACTTGGAGCAACTTATTTTATCCTCGGATATTCATTTACAATCTTTAATCTGAGTTCATAGTGATTGGTTATTATTATACAATGTATCCCGGATATCTTGCCGGAACCCGAACGGAAACATCTCATGTCGTTGAACTTCTTCCACGTCCAAGTTTGGAGTGATCTCAACTGTTGATCTGTCTTAACGTGTTGGATCTAGCTTGTCCATTCACGAGTGGGTCCGATATCTGTTGGCAGCACATTTTGAGGTCAACATTAGTCATCTTGTAATTTATTAGTTTTCTCAAAGACAAAAGTGCAAATGCTGAAAACTTGATTATAGTAGTAAAAAAATGTAAAAACTGAGCAATTAATGAAATGTTGCTATTAGAAACCAATTTGGACTTAGTTTGATGTTTTTGAACATTTTAAATGAGAACCAAAATGAAGAAATATTGAAAAGACAACTTCTTAGGCTAGTACCCCCAAAATTTGAAGTCTTAAAGGTTCATTTGAAAATAAGATCATATATTTTCTGAGTATTATAAGATTCACAATATTTTGATGTAAAAAAGTTAAATTAGGAGTCCAACTGATTGAATCAGGTTCGAGTGATAAGTCTAAGTTCGACCTACTAGGGAAAAAATAATGAAAATATGAACACAAAGGAAATGAAAAAAACTTTATATCGTCCTTAGTTCTAGTTTATGCCCATTTCATAACTTCAGGGTGTCTTAATCTATGTTCAGTAATTATATCGCAGTTTTAAAGGATATTTCTAAAAAAATGTTCTAGGAGTTAAGAAACTCAGCATAGATTTGACCATGTCCAACAAGGTCATATTACTCATTTCTGAGATATTATTCTATTATGTTGTACATGGGAAACAATCTCATTCTCTAATAAATATGTTCTAAAGTCGTAAATAGATATTCTTTACATCGATCTGGTCAAATTGTCTTAATGTTCGTACCCAATTGCTTTTTTGCTTTAGTTCTGCATTTATTTTATTTTTCAGGAGATTTAAACTTGCAAACCATCAGGTACACATAACTATATATTTGAGTAATCAAGCGTGAAAGAAATGAAGTATTCATACCCACTTCTAGCTGAGTCACTAATTGGTCCACATATATTAGAGTTCTCTAATTCCAAGACTTCTTTGACCATATGCCCCTTAGAAGTAAATATTCTATTGGTCTTCTTACTCACCAAACAAGATTCACAAAACATCAAAGATTCAACCTGTAATTCACTTGAAGGACCATCAATTACTAGTCTTTAAGTTCTATTAAAGTTAACGTGGCAAAGTCTAATGCACCAGAAATAATGTATTAGACAACATTATACGTTTATTAGATGCAGTAATATTATTCATAGAGCCAACAACACATATCAAAATATTCAAATTGTTAACCAACTGTCGATAATAAATAATAGCATTTTCAATTTAATATTCAGCGTAAACCACGCGAAAATAACTGAATATCCATGCTCAACTAAATGAACTATGGTAATTAAATGTAATTAATGTCTGGAACAAAATAACAATTTTTTCAAAAGTAAATGTTCACTGTCCTGCTTTTTGGAAGTTAGGTATTTTGACTGTTCCTCTTCCACTGACCCTTATGTTCATAGTGAAAGCATTTTCCCTTGAACAATTTATACATCTTCGCTTTCTTCTTCCTCTTGTGCCTCATCTGTCTTTCGGCGTGAAAAGTGAAGGCTCAACAAAAGAAGCAACATAGCAGTATCACCCTATTGATTTTGCAATTTCTTTGGAGATAAAACTTTTACAACTATTTATATTTATATTTATAAGTCATTTTACCTAATTTATGTGATGGCTATCACGTCATCATATTCGTTGAACGAAGATAGGATGTTCAGTTTCTTGTCAAGTTTTTAAATATCTGACGAAAAGGTTAGTTAGTTGTGTTGTGATGCTCCGTAAGTTGAAAGAAGAATTAAAAGTATTCTTCCTAAACTACAGAGATAATATTTCTATAACCTTCGATCATATGTTTTATGTTGACAATAATCGTTATATACATTTGGTAGCATTATATCTCGAGGATTATAACTTTGACTCTCGTGAAAACTATATGCCAGTAAACATGTTGTTAAGGGATAGAATCTCACATCGAATAAAGATGTAAACATAAACCAACTTATAAAGGATTGTGTTACTCTTCTTAATAAGGTTGACCTTTTAAGATGGAACCCCAATTCTTAACATGGTATCATAGCCCATTAAGCTCTAACAAGCAATTCGATCCGATTAAGACTCAAAAAGTGAGCATACGAATTTCAAGATTGGTCTGCTCAAATGAGCCATCATCTTGCGGTGGCATATTAAGGGATAGAATCCCACATCAAATAAAGATGAAAACATAGACCAATTTATAAAGGTTTGGACTACTCCTCTTAATAAGATTGACCTTTTAAGATGGAACTCCAATTCTTAACACATATTACGACAGACGAATCTACTTGTCACATACAAATAATTGCACGCTCTTTACAAGATTTTAATCTGTATCTTGTAAAAAATCCATGGTTACGATGCTATTTACAACATCTACAGGAGTTAATATTTTCTTTTTGTTATGGTAAGCTGTTTAATATAATTATTATGTTAAGTGTTCACAGTCATTGATACAATAAGGTACTCTTGAATTGGTGGTATTTTAGGTAAATTATGGAATGAAAAATCGGAAATATGGATGTGTAAACGCTACTTTCACTGTAATTTTTTCATATTCCTATAAATATTATTAATGGAATTCAATTTAATTTTTTTTTTCACATGACTATTTTGTTAATCAATTTATAAATGCGATGTTTTAACTGAGGATATGTGGAACATATGCATTTTATTTTATAATTTTTTAAACTTATTATTGTATTCTATGAAATGTGAATGTCGTGGCCCTAATTTAAATTCTGTTCTACCCTCTAGTTTAAATATTTATTTGGTCTTCTTACAGTGCAGAGGTGAGGATTCTCCATTACCGCAGGTATGTATCGCGATGGAGACACATTCAAAAAAAAACTTGTGCCAATTACCTTTTTGCTAACTGCAGTTTCGATCCCCGTCTCAAATTACATGGACCAAATATTACTTAAATAATGTAAATTTTACGTTAGATACAAATATACCATCGCTACAAGAAAAAATATAGAATTGTGTGATTTGTACTCTAGTTCGAAATATATAAATTTAACCTTTTGAATTTGAAATGTAAGAAAGCAATATGGTTGGATCACCAACACGTGACATTAGTAGAGGTTGACTTCTTCAATATTATACTTCAATGGTGGAATGCACAAAGTTATCAATATCTATACTAACATACATAAGGATTATCATGAAAGATAATATGTTAGACCGAGATACATCCTGCTTGTATCTGCAAATGACTTCAAGAAGATAAATGTGGCTTTATGTCTTCTTTACAGATGTGCAGTTGCATACTGCTAAATATTCATTCCTGTGCAGTTTTAACTTTACCTACGTATTGTAGTTGGTCCTAAGTTTGGAGAAAGGAAGAGGATTTTTAAAAATATTTAATTTCTTATGTTTAAAAATTTCTTACAAATTTACATCTTTTTTTTTTTTTGATCCGTAAATAATTAATTGTATTGATCAAAATCATGTACAAGTACACCGGGCATTCCCGGGGGAGAAATCAAACATCAATGGATCATAGTACCACATACATCAAATACCGGGCATACCCGGGTAATCAAAAGAAGTACAAAAACACCAATTACACAACTAGCTCCAAAGACTAATAAAGAATTAAAACACGCGGATACAAAGTAAACATGATTTTGTATATGTGTGTTTTAATCCGTCTAACCACGCTCTCAACTTGTGAATTAAGGCTTTCAAAAATTTTCTGGTTCCTTGTCGTCCATAAATGGTAGACGGTGCTTGCAAGCACGATCTTCTTTGCCTTGCTATGCCAAGTCGTTCCCCTTGCTTCTTTTTTCATCCACTTTAAGGCACTTGGAAGTGTAGACATGGATCGTCTAATCCCAAGCCATCCTTGAACTTGTTTCCACACCGAGGCAGTAAAATGGCAGCCAAAAAATAGGTGTTGCTCCGTCTCCACATCATCATTACAAAAGCAACAATTTTTATCAATATCTAAAAACATCAGTTTGTCTTTAGTAAGCAGTTTGGATTGTGCAGCTAGGGTATCTTATTTACGTACGAACCCAATAATTAATGAGTTCCAAACGGTACCTGCCCAAGTCCTCTTAGTTCCCTTGTTCCTGAAAAATTCATAAGCCGTTTTGTTACAAAAGTGGCCTGTAGTTTCCCAACTGTTCAGTCGAAACTACCCCGTCACTGTGATCTGCCCCCTTAATTCCAGCAGTTTTTTTTATCAATGATGAGTCATCTTTCCTACCCCTATAATCCCAAATATTGCATCCACGTAAGAAGACATGGTTAATCCACCTTACCCACAAGGTATCCTTTTTACATTGAATATTCCAGAGAGTTTTAGCCAAGAGTGCTGAGTTCCAACATTTCATATCCCGAAATCCAAGGCCTTCCTCAATTTTTGGCAGGCAAATATTACTCTATGCAACCAATGGTTTCTTCGATCCCCAAAGGAAATTACGACAAATGGCAGTAATTTTGGAGACCACTGTGGATGGAATAGGTAGAATAGATAGCCAAAAGCATTCTACTCCTTGTAATACCGATCTAATAAGTTCCGCCCTTCCCGCATAAGACAAGGTGGCCCTAGACCAAGTACCAATGTAGCCCGATATTTTACTAATGAACAAATCATATGAACTAACCTTCAATTTTGCCGCCGCAAGTGGTATTCCCAAATAACGAAATGGCATAGATCCATTAGCCATGTTGGTTATTTGGTAAATATCATCCAATTCTTGTCCTTGCACTCCCGCTATATACAAGTTGGACTTACTAACATTCATCCAAAGTCCCGACTTGTCCCCAAATGTATTTAAGCACTCCATCATAATGCCAACCGAGGTCGGATCCCCTCTAGTAAAAAGCATCAAGTCATCGGCAAATGCAAGATGAGTGATCTTCAATAGACCACATTTAGGGTGGTAATTGAATTAACTATCCTCAGTCGCAACCTTAAGCATCCTTGAGAAATATTCAAGGCAAATAACAAACAAAAATGGGGATAGTGGATCACCTTGTCGAAGACCCCTTTGTCCCTTAATGAAACCAAAGAGTCCACCATTAAGCCCAATAGAATATGTAGGTGTCGAAATGCACTCCATCACCCATCCAATGATTTCGATGGGAAGCCAAGTCCATTAAGAACACTACGAAGAAACTCCCAATTCACCGAATCATAGGGGAAAGATTCCAGATGGAATTCTTCGCATCTAGGGGCCACCCTCTTCTAGTTGTATTGCCTTAGAAGTTCTTGAGCAAGATGAATATTCTCCACCATACTTCTACCCCCCACAAATGCGGCTTGAGCTTGATCAATAATAGGCCCAAGCATAGGACCCAACCTCAATGCAATGATTTTGGTGATAACCTTATAAAATACATTACAACAACAAGCAATAGGTCTATAATCCACAACGGAGTTAGAGTGATTTGCCTTTGGAATCAAAGCAACAACCGTGTGATTGGTTTGCTTAAGTAGTTTGCTAGCATCGAAGAATTCCAACACCGCCTCTATAAAATCCTTTCCCACAATGCTCCAAGCCTTCTTGAAAAAGCAAGAAGAAAAACCATCAGGGCCCGGTGATTTATCATCCCCTATAGAGAACAAGGCATTCTTAATTTCATCCTCCGAAATGTCTTTAATCAAAGTTAAAGCATTCTCTTCCATAAGCATAGAGCCACCCCTCAAGATATCATCACAAATAGGTGTTGCTGGCCTGTCTTTTCCCAGAATGTCACTATAGTATTTAACAAATTCATCACTTCTTCCAGAGATGAAGTACAAGTACCATCCTCCTTAAAAATTTTAGCAATACAATTCCTCTTAGCATTACTTTGAACAATGGAGTGAAAAAATTTAGTACACTTATCACTTTTAATAAGGTACTCACATTTGGATTTTTGGAAGTAAAAACTCATCTCAGCTTCTCCCAAGTTCATAGCCTCCTTCCTTAAATTGGCTACTTTATATTGTAGATCCTCATTACACGGATCATCATGTAGCTCCAATTGAGCTTCTTTCAGATTTGAAGTAGCCAAGGTTGCTCTAGAAGAAATATGAGCAAAGTGTTTTTCATTAAACCTCCTCAGTTCGCCCTTTAGGAATTTCAATTTTTTACACAGAATAAATTGTTTTGTTCCCCTGACCTCAAAATCCCAGATATTGTGTACCACTTCAAGAAATTTTTCATGGTTAGCCCACATGTTGAAGAATCTGAATGGTCTCCTAATACTGCATTCATTCCCAAAAAGAGAGATAATACAAGGTGAGTGGTCTGAGAGGCAGCCTGAAGGTAAGAAATTTGCCAGACTGTTAAATCCCTTAAGCACCCAAGCATCATTCACCATAGCTCTGTCAATCTTGCTCCACTTGGAATTATTAGTCCAAGTGTAGAAACACCCAATAGACCACACATCTGTAAGTCCCACATTACGACATACATTTTCAAAATCTCTAATTTCGTATGGTGTTACATCAGTACCGTTGCTCCTTTCATTAAAATGAAGGACATTGTTGAAGTCTCCCATAATCAACCAAGGCAAGGAGCATTCCAATCCGAAGTTCAACATATTATCCCAAAGTGGTCTTCAGCTTACAATCGAATGGAAGACATACACAAAGCTAACCATGAACTTAACGGAGGTTACCTTTCAAGTAATGGCACAATCGATGATTTGTGCGGTAATCTCCAGGACTTCCAATTCCACTTTCAAAGGATTCCAAAGCACCACAATACGTCCTACCCTATGATAAGGCATGTTGTTGATTTGAACAAAATTTCCAAACTTATTCCGCATGATTCGATCAAGTTTGGCCTCCTCCAGCTTAGTTTCCAATATACCCAATACATCAATATTGTGTTGTTTCAAAAAGTGCTGAACACCATTTTATTTCAAGGGAGTGTTCATGCCCCTGATGTTCCAAGTGCTACAAATCATGATGATGATGAAGTAAGGGTAATCCCATTCTTCCTCTCCTTAGCTGTAGGTGTAGGTTGTGCTACTACCTTCTCTTTATTTTTCCGCTTTTCAATTATAGGATTATTACTTTGAGCCATAGTGTCAACCACCTTTTCCAAATTCACTCCTTGTACATTGGTGTCCCCTGATGCCTTAGATGTGTGATCACCCACCTTTAGATTAGTTTTAGAACTCTGTCCAATCTGCATTTGTTTATGTTTTGCCCCTTTTTTCTTTCCAGTAACTTGTACAAATGGTTCCTCAATGTGTTTGGCCGCCTGTGCTTCCTCCAAATTATTTGTCTAAGATCTTCCTTAGAGTTCAGGTTATTCTTCTCTGAATTTCTATCATCATTCTGTCCAGTAGTCACCTTTGCCCCATGATTTCTATTAGTAACCAGAACAGAATTCTGCTTTGTACCATGTTTTGTGACGTTACAAGCTGTAGTAAAATGTCTAAACAATTTACAAGTAGCACAAAATTTGGGTTCATTCTCAAATTCAACTTCCTGTATTCTCAGTTTGCCAGTAGGAAAGTTCATGGCCACTGATCGAACTAGCTCCTTTGATGCATCAATTTCCACTAAGACACATGCATATGAAAGACATTCTTGAGTAGCAGTAAGTTTATCAGTTTAGATAGGTGTCCCAATCTTCGATACTATTTTTGCTAGTGCCCTAGCATTCCAGCAATCCAATGGAAGGCCTGGTAATTTCACCCATACCGGTATGGTGGAAATTTCACTCTCATCAAACTCAAAACATCTCGGCATAACCTTCAGCATTAAGGGTCTGCCATAAACAAAATATGGGCCTCCTTGCAATACACTGGTTCTGGAAGCCTCATCATTGAATTTGAAAATCAACCATCCACTCCCATGAACAAAATATTTATAGTCCACCTTCCAGTTATTACACATCGCAAGCAGAGCCATTTTTCCAGGGAAACGGCCAGCAAAATATCCAACAATGCAGAATCCCACCTTTTCTTCAATCTTCTCCACATCATTGTCTCCCAAGGTAATAATGTCAGGTAAATCTTTAATGTAGTCAATTTTAAAACCTTCTACAGGACTTCTGTTATCCTTGAACAAATTAACCCAATGTCCCGTTTTACTTTCCCCGTTAGTGCTTTCATTCACATCCTTTGCAGCTATTTGAGGTTCATCAGCTGCACATACATCATTAGTATCTTCCTCTCCAAGAGTCTGGGAGACACTAGGTGATTCAATATCATCAGTACGTTCCTTTAGAGAAGAAGCATCGTGAGAATTAAGTTTAGAGGACTCAGCACTAGTAGCAGAGGCACCACTGCTAGCAGGCTTAGCCGAACCTGAATCTCCAACAATTGGTTGGGCTTCAATGTGTCTAACTAGCCCAAAAGAGACTTTGGGCCTCCCATTAGGATGGGCCTTCTTCTTCCCCATAACACCAGAAATCCAAGAGAAAGGAACCAACCCAAAAAGACCAAGGCAGGTCCCAGAAGAAGAAGAGAATCAGAAAGAGTAAAAACAGCCCAACGTGGTCCAAGAAACTAGGCCCAAGAAATTAGGTCCACCAGATAAGACCAGAGACAAAACCTAGCAAGTAACCAGAACACAATCCAGGTGCAACCCAAAAAAGAGATGGATGGGCACGCAACTGTAGAGGAGTCAGAAATCTCACTGATCGAGAGCAGGAAAACCAGAGTAGTTGACTAGGTTCAAAATTGAAAACCAGCAGCGATGGATGCAAAATACATACAGAAACCAAGAACACCCAAGGATGCACACAGAACACCAAGGACACCCAAGGATGCAGACCACACTGGCCACAAAGGTGAGAACCACGAACTTCAGGAGCACACCCAAAAGCAGATTTCACTTTGAGGGGTGAAACTACAATTTTTGATTAACAATTAAAATCGATAAGCTTCCAGTGACTAGCGAGCCGACTCAGCCTATCCCACCAAGGGCGAGGTCGTGGGGTGAGCAGAGCATAGGTTTCTTTGGACAAGGCAAGGCAAGCTCGAGCTTGATCGCTCAGCGAGCCAAGTCGAGTTGAGCCCGCATGGTACGAGAGTTGAGCAACCCGACTCACTCCAATTAACACCCCTAGCCACATGACCCTATAAATGTGCCGCACATGTGGAACACGCCTTCTGCCACGTGTCCAATATACGTGGCTACTAAGTTGATGCATCCTTGTCCAAATGAATTTAATTACTTCCATCATCACGATAAATTATTACTCTAATACTTTATCTCAGTACTTATTCTAACGTCTCCAAATGTACCAATTAAATTAAGCTCTAATATATTACGATCAAAACAATTTATTAATCTCATCCTATTTCTTTCTTGAAAGAATAAGATTGCACTCTCTAACTAAAATTACTGAAGTTGTATAATCAAAAAAATTATATTCCCTGACTTCTTGTTCTTATGTATTACCACATTCACCATTTCAAATATTTGGAATAATGTCAAAATGAACAAATGCCATTTTCAAATATTCACATCTTAAAATCTCATGTTCCATCCTATAGATGTGATTAGGTATGTCAACGAGCCGAGCCGAGCCGAGCCCGAGCCGGAAAAAAAAAGCTCGGGCCGCGCCCGAGCTTTTTTGGACC
>CAIGRT010227381.1:0-12499 GCA_903798405.1 Fraxinus platypoda | reverse complement strand
GTCGGTCTTACGTGCGGAATTATTCCATTAACAAGCAATAAGCCACTTTTAATTGTTTCTAGATGATTAGTCAATCAATTATATTATCCTATGTTGGATTGCCACAGTTTATATGGAAAAAAAAATAATAACACCAATATTATTGATAGAGAAACCCAACTGAGTAAAAGATTCGGGACCAAACCAGTTACCTCCACCATAGACAATACGGATTTACAGTAAGATGCTGTCTAGCCAACCCCACTAGATTTTTCGATCTAATTCCTATAACCACTAAGATTAGGTGAACCTACAAGCTCCCGATTTTCTGCAATTGTCTCTTCCAAGTGGAATTCCAAGAAAGCCCCATTCTTGTGTTTTTCATACGCTTGTAGTCCAACATCTCTCAACTTCCAGCAACCTCTGAATGTCAACTGAGAAAGTACATTCCTAAGGGTGTTTAGGAAGTATGTGTTTTGGATTCAATGGATTTGATGTTTTTCCCCCAATATGAGGTTGTATAATCTCAAGAGTAAATGGATTGAATCAATACATGAACATGCTCTTGAATCTTCTGACCCCCAATTTGCAGTTGTATAATTTCAAGAGTAAATGGATTGAATCAACACATGAACATGCTCTTGAATCTTCAAAGAATGATATGAATATGTTATAGAGAAGAGGCACAATGAACAATCACCAAATTTTGTGCAAGGCGTAGAGTATTTATAGTCGAAGACAATTAGGTAGAATGGACTGTGTAAAAAGCCTTAAAAACGCAAATTAGGTTTTTCGAATAATACCGTCGCTCGAGCGACGTAACTTCTGTTTTTACCGCTCGAGCAACAGCTGGGCGATAGGCTAGTGAAATTGCTACGACGTTTACTCATTTATTCCATACTTGAACCCTAAGACTTCTAACTTACCACTTGACTCTTTGACTTTTAAAAACTCTTTTATAACAATATTAATTTCAATCATTTTGTTCACAGAATTTGCCAATTACATTAAAACCTAACAAACTCCTCATTTGGCATTCTGTAACAAAACTATATAAATAAAGTCAAGGTAGTAAAAACATAAAAATCTAATCTACACAAGTTCTGTTTCTTGCATTCTTTGTTAAACTTGTTTCCTAAAATCAAAACTTAAATATCAAGTGTAAAAACACGTGATACAGGAAATATAGCAATATAGTCACATGATACTAAAGCTGACTTGATTGAGACGTGACACTAATGTTAATCCAAATATCAACAAACACATTAGTATCACAAAAAATCAAAAACTCAAACAATTACCAATTACATTAAAACCTAACAAGAAGATAACAAGATCGAAACTTGTTGAATCATATCATACACCAATACTTGTTGATTCAAGTTTGATTGATGAATTGAAAAGCTTCAATTTCTGTAATTTTTATGTTGACAACAAATTAAAAACAATTGACATCCGAGTCTGAGCTTTCTTATGAAAAATCTAAACTAAAAAATGATTTCATTGCCCCTATATATATATATATATATATATATATATTAGAAAACTTAGGCGGTCACCTAAGATCCCAAATTTTTTGAAGGCCTCCCATTTTTTAAATTTACAAAATTTTATTTAAGTTGAAGTCAACAATTAATTTTAACCACGTATTTCATAAGATCCACCACTTTTTAACCATATATTTTATCAATTTTTATCAAAATTTACTAAAAAAACTTTGTTAATTCCCACCAAAGAAGGGCTAAAAAGGTATTTAAAGAATATGAACATTTTTCAGTTAGTAATATTATCATAAATGGTTTAACAACGAAATTCTTTTCAAAAAATAAATTGTCAAAATTAAATACTAAAAAAAATTCTGTTGGAGAACAACATAAAAGTTATAAAAAATAATATATAAGTCAGCAATATTATAAGGAAAGAACAAAAAGATGTTTTAACATATGTGCCAATATCTTATAAAAAAAAAAAAGGGAAAGAAAATACAGAAAGAATAAAATTTTATTAGTAACACCGATGGCTTTCTATTGTGATGGAACCGTCGGTGATTCGTGACAATATTACTGATAACAATACTGCTGCTAATTGCTAATGAGTGTACTCGAAGATCACCACTAGTATCGTTTTCTGTAATTTCATTTGAATCACCAACATGCATTGATTTAAATCATAATCACATATTGTCATACCATCAACAATCGCTGGCGGTTCTCATTGATGACTGAAGATCCGTAGGTGAATTCCAATAGTATCACAAATGACATTGTCGATGATAATTGCGGATAAAGATGTATCGATGATCGCCAATGTTATGTTAGCAATAATTTCGTTTAAATTATTACTATATATTGCGGATAATTGAGGTTCTTTGTTTGTCTACTGACTTGGTTAGAGCATCTTCAATGTGTCCGTTTGATTTTTCGTAATTTATATTCACTTTTTTTTTTCTCTCTCTTGTACAAGGAGCCTAAAATTAGTGCGAACCATAGTCTTCTCTATCTCCTATTTAGCTTGCCACATTTACAAGAATGTACATTATTGTATTGGAGATGTTCTTAGCTGAGTATAATTTTCTTAATACATCGACTGTGCCAAGTTGTAAATGAAATTAAAGAAGTAAATCACTTGATTATTAGAAAATCATAGAAGAATAGAGGATTCACAATCCCCTAGTAACATTAGCAATAAATATTCTTGTGGCTAGTCATGTCCTGTGATAGAAGCATGAAGTCATTTACAACGACCAACTACTTTATATTTATGTTAATTACTGTCCGCTCACATGCGAGAAGGCTAATTACCATTTTTATATCACTAACTCTATATATAATGACATTTGGTACCTACTTTAGTTGTTAATTAATTATATAACTAGTTTCATGTGATTTATAATTAAGAAAAGTTAATGAAATATACGAACCAACAGAAGTTAGGTCAAAATATAACACAAGTCCGATTGGATTATATTCTAAAGCAATTGACCGTATGTGACAAGATAAATAATTAGTTTTAAAATCCAAAACATGTTATAAAATTAGACGTGAATGTTTATTCTTATCCATTTCTTCGTCAATAAACAAAAATAGTTAATTTTGATAGACAGTTCAAATAAAAGTAAACCTAATATGCCATTTAAGTATTGTGTTGGAAGACGATATCTATATGAACACTTGTCAAAAAGAATTTGTCGAATCTAAACTATCCGGAGTCAATCGCAAGCCTTTGGTGCTAGTTCAAATGGTTATGAGAATATTTGCTCAATTACATATTTTTTTATTTGATCGGGAGAGTCCTTCGATAAGGCTGACATCATATTCTCAACACTATTATTGCAACTTGTAGCCATAATACAATAGTTGCTTTGAAGGCTCGACCCATTATATATGAGGTGGCATGAATGCATCTTAATTACCATTCAATGCTCATTCTAGCCCAACCATAGTCACGAAATTTGAGGCAAGTGTAGTACAACAAAAAGCTTGACAATTTAATTTATATAATTTTGTCCACGATCTTCGATCTATTAGACTATAACATATTCAATTCGTGTCCAAATCACGTCGATATTATGGCTTGAGTTACACTCAGAAATTTAATTATTTTTTCAATTTCTTGCGACATTTTTAATTTTCTTACAACGTTCACAATGTCATGCAAATTACACGAACCCATAGTCAGAAATTCGTAATGAGGTCCAACCATCAAGGCCAAATTAATTATTTTCATTTACTAAAAAAATGCTAAAGTGCTTAGACAAATTGGGGCGGGCAGCAATTGTTGGAAACTTTGATCCATGATCATAGCCTAAAATCGTGGGGTCAAATCTATGTACACTAATAATTGCCATGATTAAAAATTCTCGAAGAAGTGGGCATTTTCTCTTATAAGGATTTTGATGAAAAATTGAAAGGTAAGTTTCATGTGAAAATTCCGAAAATCGGGAAAGACATTTTCTTGATTTATTAATTTGCGAGGAGGAACAAACCGTTTCAAGATTTATGCATTCATAAAATTTTTAAATTTTTTTTTTTTTTTTCTACTAGAAAAACGTGCATTTAATTTAGCCATGCAGTATGGGAGTTGATCATATTTTTTCTTAGAACCCCCAACTTTTATTTACTTTTACACTACCATTTCATGAACTCACAAATTTTTATCAACTTTAGTAACATCCACATACCTAGATGCAAATTCGTATAAATAAAGTAGATGAATTGCCTATTTAGTCACTGAACTTTCAGTCATGCACGCAAGGGGTCACTAAACTTTCAAAATAACGCAACTAGTCACTGAACTTTTAGTCACTGAACTTTACAATTCATCATCTCAGAAGTCACTGAGCAAACGGTCGTTGATAAATTGGAAAAAAAAAATATTTTTCGTAATTTTTTCTACTTTTTTAACCAAGTGTTCTTAAAAGGAAAACAATTTCAAAAAATCACTTCTAAAAAACAAAATCCAATGATCCCAGCGCTTGTAAAGAAATCCAAACAACTTACACCGCTTTGAGTTATAGCGCTGATCACAGCCTTTTAATTATTCTACACACATAAATAAAACTAACGTTTAATTCCATTTATTTATTTTGGTAATTGAAAGGGATATTTTCAATATTAGTACCCAGTCTTTACGTGTGTCGCAACTTAGTCCCCAGCCGACTTTTTTCTGACCAGAAATTGTCTCCCACATTTTAATATTAAAGATGGGGGATTAAACTGAAAGAGTAATGCTATTCATCCCCTACTGGATTCCAAATAAGTCATTTAATTTCACCTTTCATTTAATGTATCATTTAGAGTCACCTAAACTGTATTTGTAACCCCACTGGGAATGAATAACATTACTCAAACCGAAAAGATGAAATGGTTTAAATTCTGGCTAAATTCTTGGCTGCTCCTCAGTACTCACAGAATTCTTCATTCCCCATTTCATACTGCTTAAAATCTCTGTTTCATGCAAAATAACTCACACTTAGTGCGTGAAACTGATGAATAAGAAAACCGAATGCATAAATGGTTAAGGTGTTGATGAGGAAGAGAAAAAAAGAGGGAAAAAATACACAGAGCAGTTGAATAATCAAGAAGAAGATGAACTGCTAATGACGAGGCATCAAAAATGGCGATTTTCTGATCAATATTGCCACGCCATTCTCACAACAAATAACTAACCTGTACCAAACCTCCATCCATTACTCCCCTTGATCAGGTACCACTTGTACGATCAATTCACCACTACAAAAAAATATATATACACATCTCTCTCTCTCTCTCTATATATATCCAATTTCTGTTCCTTATGAGAAGACTAATATTTTTGCCAACAACACATCACTTTCCCTACAAAAACCACAGCACTCTTCTCAGTCCCTCCGTTTCAAAAAAACGTCCCAGGTGGGCCCATATGACCACCACTACAACCGCCGCCGCTGGAACTCGCCGGAATAAGAAAATAGTCGTGATATTGGGAGCCACGGGCTCCGGCAAATCAAAGCTTTCTGTAGACTTAACCTCTAGATTCTTCACTTCATCGGAGATCATCAACTCTGATAAAATCCAAGTCTACAATGGCCTTGACATCACGACCAACAAAATCCCGTTGCATGAGCGAGAAAACGTACCCCACCATCTCCTTGGCGAGTTCCACCCGTCCAACTCACATCCCGAGTTCACACCCTCCGATTATCGATCACACGGTGCGGCTACCATTTCGAAGATTCTATCCCGCCGTAATATGCCCATTATCGCCGGTGGGTCCAACTCGTTCATCTACGCACTTCTGGCTGAAAAATTCAGTCCCGAAATAGACGTGTTCAGCGAGTCAGACTCGATTAACTCGGTCTTTTGTAAACAGGTTCGTTACAGCTGTTGTTTTCTCTGGGTGGATGTTTCTTTACCCGTTTTGAATCAGTATTTAGTCAAGCGAGTCGACGACATGCTCGACTCGGGGATGTTCGAAGAGTTAGCAGATTATTTCAATGACCCCGATTCTGACTCAGTGAGTGAATCCGGGTTAAAAAAAGCCATTGGGGTGCCGGAGTTCACAAAATATTTTAATAGGTTTAAATATAAAGCGATTGCTGACGTGGAAAATGGGCTGGCGTACGAGGAAGCAGTGAAGGCAGTCAAGGACAACACGTGTCAACTGGCTAAAAGACAACTGGGGAAGATCCTTCGGCTGAGGGACGCCGCCGGGTGGGACCTGAAGAGAATAGACGCCACGGCGGCGTTCAAGGCGAAGCTGGCCGGCAAAAGGGTGGCGGATATTTGGGAAAGACAGGTGGTGGAACCAAGCGTGAAGATTGTGAAGCGGTTCTTGATGGAGTAGGTTTTGCAGCTCACTCGTAACAATTCCCCTATTCTCTCTCTTGTTTGTTAGAGTTTAATTTTCACCTTTTGGGGGTTGGTAATCACTTATTTTATTTTTGCTTCTGTGAACATCTTTTACCACATAGTTGGTTTTTTTCTAGGAGGAGGACGAAGAATTAGATTAGGCCGCTATGAGAAATTGTGATACTATTCAAGATAAAAGAAAATCATTATATTTTTCTCTCTTTGTCAAAACTTGTACATCCCGAAAAATTACTCAACACAAGCATAAAACTTTGTAAGTTTTCAATTTCAAATTTTGTTACTCGTAAACGATACTTATATTAAGATTTGGGATGTTATCCGTTTTAACATGATATCAAAGTTCATTAAACTCCAATGGACGATTCGATTCTATTCGATTAAGATTAAAAAAATGAACACACAAATTTCATGCTCAATCAAACAAGCTACCATCTTAACTTTTCTATGAATGTGAAGAAGTGTAAATCATATGATAATTTTGTGGTCATACACACAATGGTACAAAATTGGCCTTTTCTTGTTGGAGCAAAAATAGCTGTTTTTTTCGATTAAACAAAGGCTGCAACAAAGAATGTCCAGAACCTTCCATCATGCTCTGTTCTCCCTTATATTTTTCTCTTCTTAATTTTCTATTTCAAATTAAGGAAAATTTAAAGCCAATCAAATGCGTTATATTACACTAAAAATACCATACCAAAAGCCTTTGAACCGCACTTTACTTAACTATCCTGATGAGTTTATATTATTTTTCTCAGTTAGATCATGATTAATTTATCTTACACGATATGTTTTAAATTCAAATTTGAGTAATTGATGGTTTTAGAGACAAACGTGCCTATTCCAAACCATAAAAACATTCCCTGAAACTTGTCTTCGCAACATATTATTTATCCAAAAATAATATTATTGATTTATCTTGTTGGTACTGAGTGAAATGTTTTAAAAATCACTGAACTTGTACACATTGGTCACGGACTCTTCGCTAAACTTTAAATTACTTCAACTTACTCATTGGACTTATCCCGTTTGCCACGCAATTCCCCCACGTCAACAAAAGATTTAATAGATTTTAATGAGTGATGGATAGAGTGCAAACGAAATAAGTTCAGTGAGTAGTCCGTGACTAATGTATAAGTTCGTTAAATTTTGAAACATTTCACTTTGTGGGTACCTCGGTACAACCTGAGAGGCAGTAAATGCACTTGTGACATTTGAAATACAAGGTGGTCCTCATTCTCATATATATATATATATATATCAATGCAGTCTTTTGATCTGCTGAAACTGAAAATTTCGAAGATACCTTAATTTGTGGAAAGGCCATTCTCCTCGTTGTCATGTCAAAATAACTGCGCCAAGGACATTATGTCATTTTTGTCATCAAATTCATAGCTTTGTCGTGATATTCAATTTATTGACATCAGAGGAAGTCATTATAAAGAATTGTGCTATAAGTAATTCACATATTTTTGCCCATGAAGACAGCTGTTTTTCTGCGATTTGCTGTTGCCAAAAACAATTTTTGGAAGACAACCGTTTTCTTGTGCAAAAACCTGTGAAATTTTTCTGCACCTGCAGATTTATTCAATTATAAAGGATAGATGGTCTGACCGAAACTAATTATATTTCTTTCACTTTAAAAGAGTTTTATTTTACGATTAAGTTCGCGATTGAAATGATTATATAAACACGAAAATTGAGTTTTTTTTATATTATCCAATAAATCCTTGTAATTAACAGCTTGTGTTTATCAAGTAGAATAATACTACTATATTATGTTTTTTTTTTTTTTTAATTGTAGCCAACTTGTGTTTAACAAGTTAAAATAGTTAAAGACTAAGTGATTGTGAAAGTTAAAACTGAATATTAGAAATTAATTAAAAGGCCTGTTAACCGCCCATGACGTGAAATGATGTATACTAAAATCTTTATTTTGTGTTTCTGTAAATGTTATCTCTTTTGTAAACGATACAACCATAAGTCTTCTCTTAATTAATTTGCTACAGTTGATTGATTGGATAAAATTTGAAAGACACATGTCACTTCAAGCAATTGACATGGACAAATTCACGAAAATTTGATTACTCAAGACAATTAACCAAGGTTAACTTGGGTCACCTATAGAATTGAGTTAGCCATAGGTCAATCCTATCTAGAGGGTGGGAGTCTAAACACACAAATTCCGTTAGACAACTACATAAAGGGGAATTCGTATAATCACGTTCCTAAAAACTATAGCAAGTGTGACAAACTCCTAAAAATATGATTTCGAAAAGTGTGATCCTCTTATTCTACTTTTACACAGTTATTTGGTACTACTAGACAAATTTCAATAGATTATTCTTGGTGTATAAGAGGGGTCTTACGGAACTTCTCCAGACCACACAATAGGTGGGCCCCCATGTGGGACCCACCTCATAAAAAATTCAAACCCCCCACCCCCCACCTATTGTATATGTTTTGGAAGGGTTACGTGAAACCCCTCTTGTACGTCAAGAATAATCCAATTTCGATTCACTACAAAGAATGTGTTTTGATCTAAGAAGAGTCGCTCATCTTCCATGTAAGCCTTTCTCTTTAGCAGTAGCGAAATCAGCCTCAAGAATATAAAAAAAGTTACAAAATTCTGTTGAATTATCCAAGTGCCACGTTCAGTGTCAAGTTTATTTTCACAAGTAACAACCCAAATTATTGAGGTCCATAGTGAATCAAATATCTAAAACAATAAACTAGGATCGACTTCACTTAAAACATTCTTGCCATGCTTTAATGCTCATGTATAAATTAATAAGTTTGTTTAGAGAGAAAGTGGATGAAGAAAAAAATTGATCCCAAATCTCTTTGGCGAAATGTGTTTGAGCCACATTATTTTGAAAGAATGTATTTTGGAATAGTAGATTGATGGAGTTATTGATGGGATGTAAAATATTATTTTATTGAAAAATGTGTGGTTGAAAATGAGTAGAAGAATGAAAATGAAAATTTTAATAAAAGTTATTGATGTAATAAAAAATATTATTTTATTGAAGAATGTGTGGTTGAAAATGAGTAGAAGAATGAAAATGAAAATTTTAATGTGTACCAAACAAGGACTATAAGATTTCTCCTTTTTTCTTTATACATTTTTTATTGCTCGAGAACAAGATTTTGAGAAGGTATATCTCAGAATCTAATGTGTATCAAATGCGATAATCAATAATCTTGTTTTATTTGGAGATAATATATCTTATAAACGCGTGGCTGCATCTTTATATATATAATTATTCACATAAAGCGATTCAATTGTTGGATTTAGATTTTTCGAATCCAAATGTAAAATTACTTTGGATGATTGGAAGATCTCCTTATCGACTTTCTTCTTCAAGATATACTTTAAATCCAAAAAGTTCTTTATTTGCGAATGTGAATACTCAAAATGAACTTTAAAAGTTCTTTATTTTAGCATTTTTGAATTGATTAGTCATTGACATATAAAAAATTATATAAAGATAATGAAAAATCAATGAATGTTTTTTGAAAAAATAAAATAGAGAGCATAGTTTAACTATATAATTTTTTTTAAAAACGTACTCTTAATTTTGCATAAGGGTTGACATAAGGGGCAAGTGGCGCCTCGGTATTGGAGGGGCACCTCGGCCCCACTTGTGGGCCTCGGCTCCCCTCCAATAGGGGGGTGCCACTTGCCCCTTATGTCAAGGATTATGTGAAGGGTGATGTACCCTTAGCATAATCCTTATTATTATATATAAAAAGTCTCTTTGAAAAGTTGTAACTATACACAAGTCTTCAATATTTTATGCACATAATTGTTATATACTATTTTTTTTTTTGTTGACGTAGGAACTCGTAGTTGCTACCCGTCAGCGGAGGCCCGACCACTGTGAGTGCGCACTAGGGAAACCTCGCTCCATGTGCAGTAGCCCGCAAATCACACAAGAGATATAAACCGCACTAGACAAGCCCGGTGCGACGGACTCGATCGAGAAAGTGTTGGCAATGAATTCGAACTCGTGATCTTTGGTCTTCGCGTTCACCTGCTCCACCAACTCGACCACCCCCGATGGGGTGAAAGTAAGGATTATATACTATTTATCATCATTCATGGTTGGGTTGAGTATAGTCATCCGTGTTAAATTGGTAGAGTCGAGCCATTCAGATCGAGCTACGAAGAGAGCCAACTCCAACTTGCATGTGGGACGAGTAGAATAAAGAAACAAAATATACTTACAATATTATCTTAGTAGCCTACAATTGGACATCTCAAAAATGTTTAAAGACCACCTTCATGTTCTTTGTAGTATGCAATTACATTCGTTTGAAAATGAAGATTATAAGCTAGCCATGCATTATGTAAATTACGTGATATAATAATAATAATAATAATAATAATAATAATAATAATAATAATAATAATAATAAATGTAGAGCTAGATATTGAAAAAAGAAACTCAGCCTAAGTATCCAACAACACAACCTACTTAATCCATTAAAGAGTAACTTATAAAACTTTTTAAGATCTTACATCACGATTGAATCATTTTATCATTTTCGGATTGTAGAATTGTAAAATTCGGATTGAGAATTTAACAACCATGGATGGTGTTAATGGCATAAGTCAAATAAATAAAATTTCATATTTATAAATAAGTTTATTAAGATTACGGGTTTATCTTCAAATGCCACCCTTGTAAAGAAGAGTATCCAAAATTCTTATACATTGCTTTATATTTCGCTATTCAATGTATGTGTGGCCTGCAAGATGGTGTTAAGAGGAGTACACAAACCCTTACACGTTAATCTATATTTTGGTACTCAACAAATGTGGAATTTATTGCTTAACGATAGTGTCTGGTTTGAACTTGGATTCTGATATCATTATCAAGAATTGTGAGTCCAAATTAAAATGTCATCCTTGTTAAGAGTGATAACTCAAGTACTTGCATGTTGGTCTACATTTCTATATTCAATCGATGTAGAATTTATTTCTTAACGGGCTTCGTAAGATAGTGTTAAGATGAATAGTTCAAACTCTTATATGGTAATCTATATTTCGAAACACAACTGATGTTAGATTAATTTATATATTAACATGCACAGCAAGTTGGTAGTTCAATTGAGTTTTGCAGGTCATGATACGCTATTAAGACTTGAAGTTCTATCTTAAAATGTCAACCTTGTTATGAGAAGTAATCTAAACCCTTATAAATTGTTCTATATTTCGGTATTCAACTAATTTGAGATTTATCCCTTGACATAGCTTTAATTAGGCAACATGGTTCAGAAAAACAATTTACATGTGATATTGGTTAGCAATTTGATGCTTTAATTTGACTTGTAAGAAAATAGTAATTGAATTATTTTAGCAGTTGGGGAGAATAGTCAGATTACCAATCGTGGGGCAAAATCTCCGGACTATCGTCCAAATTATAGAAACTGCTGCAAAGTCCTTTCGAAGATCACTTTCCAATAATCAATATACATCACATTATATAGTACATTGAAATTGATAAATATTTTCATTTTTATTGCAATTGGGTCATGACATTCATTTTAAAAAATCAATCTTGTCAAAGTGAATTGACCAAGCTCTTGTATGTCTGTTATTAATATATTACTTGACCGACATGGAATTTCCCTCTAATTGCTTAGCAAAATGATGACTCGTTTAAGCAAATCACTCTTTTAATTCGAATGCAAGTTTATTTTTCATAGGCTCTAATATCATATTAGACTCAGAGATTCCATTTTATCTCTTAACATTTGAAAAATTAAGAAATAAAAATATGTAACAAATTTTGTCTACTGTTCTATTCCAAAGAATTTTTGAATGTCCTCTTCCTTTCGTTTTGGTTCCCTTTAAAATTGATGATCGCTTTCATTGAAAAGGAAACCTATGATGCACAATTCATAGGAAATGAATGTGCATTGAAACTGTAATGCATCAGCTCTCCAGCTCATATTTATTAATGAAGAATGGAGATATTCTCCTTTGTATTATATGGGCATTAATTCTGGATGGTTTTGTTAGAGCTTTAAAAGTAATGTTATTTAACACTTCTAGTATTTGTCATCAGTTTAGGTGGAAGCATTAGCAGTATTAAATTACAGATTTAATTAATTGAATCATATAATTTCACCTATAATTGTACATCTCTCTATATATAAAAAGT
>CAIGRT010227377.1:0-19906 GCA_903798405.1 Fraxinus platypoda | reverse complement strand
AATTACATATTTGATTGCGCAAACCATCATTTCTATCTATTTTCGTTCAATTTCTCAATAAAGAGTTGTGAAATGATAAATATACCATTCTATTTAAATAAATAAATAAAATTATTTTTAAATTTTCTAATTTTTAATAATTTATTTGGAACTCATTTACACTTTTTAATTTTTTTTTAAATTTCTTATTTTTTTTTTAATAAATTTATTTGGGACTCGTTTGCACTTTTTAAGAAAATTTGGGACAATGATTGCAATTAGTTATTTAGCTTTTTTATTTAAATATGAGGGTATCTTCTTCATTTCACAACTTTTTATTGAGAAATTGGGTGAAAATAGTTAGAAATAATGGTTTGCACAATCAAAGATGTAATTAAGAGCTTGTCTGGTTCCACTTCTTCCTGGATTAAAATCAACAATATTACCGTTAGAGGAAATGGGTAGGTCCCACTCGTCTGAGAGCCGGTCAACAATTGCGGGCTGTAACGTTTTAAAAATTGATTTCCTCCCTCATTTCAGCACGCCCAGATAGGGCCAAAGAGTGAAAATGACAAACAATAAAAGGTATAGACGTTTTTCAAAATAATAGTGAAATGTGGAAATATTATTTGTTAATTATCATTTTAATAATTTATTTGGGATTTATTTTGCACTTTTTTTTAAAAAAAAATTAAGATTATCATTGCAATTAGTTCTTTCTTTTTCTTTTGTTTTATTTAATCAAAAGGATATATTTATTATTTCACAATTTTTAAATTGCTCAATGAATGATGAAAATAAGGGAGAAAATACCAAAAATTAAAAGGTAAGGACGTTTTCTACCATGTAAGAATGTTATGTGCTAATTACCTTTTTTACAAGTTGATTACTGAATGTTAGATACATTGCAATTTGATCACTCTATTCAGATACGTGAAATTGACTTGAATTTTGCTACTTGTACAAGGTGATAAAACTGTAATAAAATGAACACCCACCAACTCGAACAAACTCAGACATGAACGGAGCGATCGAACTGTAATAAAATGAACACTGAGCAACTTAAACAAAATGAAGTTAAACTGCTAATCAATTTAGTGACCACGGGTGTATTTATAACTCAATTAAACTGCTAATCAATAATGATAACTCAATTAAAACTAAGAACATTCAAATGTAGTACATTAAAAGCTCTTTCACTACTCTGGAAAACACTCATCCATTGTGAATCATATGACCAATTGATACTATTTGCTAAACCATTAGACAAGCTATTCATCACAATGAGTGAAGCTACTAAAAAACAGAAATCGATACAAAGAGTTTGCTAATATATACTAACTTACGAATGGAATACCCAAATCGAGCAATGATATCAGCTTGGCTGCACACTTGGAGGAGCTGCAGGCTGTAGGTTTGACTTGACGGGAATAGTGGTGGCCACTTGTTTATGGTGTTTGTGACGTTCCTCCACCAGTGCAGAAGTAGACTTCTCAGGGTGGAAACCTTCGACGAATGATGTTTCTTGTTTCCTCTTAAGTTTCTTTTTCGATAATATATCGGTTGCCCCCACATCAACGGGATTGCTGGAGTGTCCCTTCGCTTTTTCTTGTTTCGGCTTGTCCACGTTAGGACCATTTGCAAAGGTAGCAGGCATGTGAAGTTGAGCATTAGCTACTGCTACACTGGGGACTGATTTGCTGATCGAACTTGAACTGTAATCACGAGAACTTGGCACCAATATTTCTTGCATGTGAGACGGCAGAGCAATGTTACTAGCTTCTCCTCGAACAGGCTCGTCCACCTTTGGTGCCAGCTTCTTCTTTTTCATTTTCTCTTGACCCTAAGCATTATTTTCCAAAGATCAAGCATAAACTATTACAGCGTGTTTGGTAGGGAGTATTCAATAACATTGGACAATCCATAATTCAAAAATGTTACTAAAGTCAGACGTAATTACACAAAACAGATCCAATTTTAACTAGAAATGGAACTTTCACTACTTTCTTCCCTGTATTTCAAGTCAAAATTCTTAATGTCGTGCCCAACTGTCCAGGATGGCATGCATTTACCTTTGTTCCTAAGAATTCAAGCCTTATAATTGAATTCCCATGTGTGAAGGTGAAATATTTCTGCTCGTGTAAAAATTAGATTAACAAACCTCGTTTGTACAAGTAATATTTTCCTGGATCAATTGTTGCCCCTATCTTCATTATTCCTAGGCTGAGATGACGTGTAATTTTCTTTTAACAAAAAACCAAGAACGATGATATCATTAAATGAAGGATAACCACTTTCTGTTACATTTAGTGCTTTCTATGAAAGTCGAGTATGCAAGTTTACATATTTGCATATAGTTTTAACATCAAAACCAATAAAAAAAAGTACGAAAGTATAAGGGGAAATGTTATAAAAGATAATCTAATGATAACATCAATGTAATGGCATTTGATGTATCTAAAGCATGTTTTTCAATAACAGCTATTAATGAACCCCATTCTCGAACAGGATTTTAAGCACAACCTCAACAAATGAGATAAAATAATATGCTAGTAGATATAACAATGCATCAAAGGTAACAAAAAAATAGCTACACAGTTGCCCCAGCCCCACCAAACACTCGACGGAGAGACGACAAAGCAAAAAGTGATATCTTATCACAAAGATATTGAAGTACGCTACTGACTGTCAAACCATGGTATCAATATTTTTTTCTATGGATATATGAATTTCATTATTAAAAGGGTTAGACCCTCATATACAATATAAATATAGGCATCTCAAACATATGCATGCACACAATTATGGCCCTAAATAGATATGGAAGAAGTAAAAGCTTTCAAGTTTAATAAAGCTTGATAATGCAAAAATTTAGAAATACACAGAAAGGTAATAAAGATGATATCCATACCTTTTGTTGGTTGCTTAACGCCTTCTTCCTATCTTTTGCTCTACATATAGCACGTTTAATGCCATGGGTATCCATGCCACTAGGCCACAATGCTGCAAGCTGCATATGAAAAGGACAAAGATAAGAAAAATAGTCATTACGAGTGGAACAACGATATTTGGTGGTCACAGCAGCTATTAGATCACCAAACAATTGAAGGATATAAGCCAAAGCCTGGACAATCTAATAGATAATTGATCTAGCAAAGATCCAAAAGTAATTCAAAAATCCATTATTGAGAAGTGAGACTTCATTTTCCTCACTTGTTTTGCCACAGAAAAATGTAGGAGGGAGTGAGTAGCTTCCTCACCAACACTACACCAGGAATCTCCACACGTGGGCCAAACACAAGTGTTGGTTCATGCACATCAATTACTCGTAATTAAGACGTTATTTAAATGAACGAACATACAGAAAATTGCAATGATAGAAATCTTAAATTCTCGTTTGTACACATAATGCATCTCTTCTCACGTAATGTGGGAGTTTCATTAACTAAACACGTGGGATATTCTGTGAAAAAAGCCACAACGAATGCTAAAGTTCGATTAAAATAAACCTATTTCAATCAAAATAACTAGATCAATCACATGCCAACTACCTCTTCATACAACCTCCTGACTGGTGGACCCAGATCTTCTTCGAACCTCTGAATGAAAAAGAAAGATCAAGTTAGATATTCTAGATTAAATTCCAATGAGTTCAGCTAGAATGAGGGAAGCTTGATCTATTACTTCAACATAGAGGTCATATAGGTCACAAATTTTATCCTCCAATGCACTATCAATGCGATATTTTCTTTTCAAGGACTCTCTCTCTTCTGGACCAGTTTCTTGAAAATCATCTGACGATGCAGTTTGTTGCTCAAGTAACTGCATAAAATATCTGACATTAGATATTAACATAAAATCAAAAGCAATCACAGATTGTGTACAAGGCCAACATGCTTCCAAGGTGTGTCGTGGCGAAACAATCATTTCAAAAACATGGATTTACAACAAAGCATATTGCCTCTCTCTAATCTAATGGTTGATTTCCCTATACCTAGCCCATATTATATAAGATCACGTAAAATATATATTTTTTTAAAATTTGGGTACACAAAGCCCTAGAAAAATCTTACCTTAGGTTTCACCAGTGGAAGCCGCACCTTAACCATCTCTGCGACTTCTTGTTTTATGTGATGCAATCGATCATCTTTCTCTTGCTTAGCGGACAATCCCATTGTAGCCATGATTTTAAGATTTCTCTGTAGCAAAAAGAGCAAGCAGAATAATCAGCAATTGTGGGATAATAGTAATAAATAACACGATAAAAGAAACATTGCAATGATCAATAAATGCCAAGACAATAAAGAATCTGTAGAAAGTACGAAACATCCAAAATGGTCAAAGAGAAATTCCTCCATATTCAAAGTTCACCCCTTCCCCCCACCCGCCCCCAACCAAAAAGAAAAATGAAAAGACCACCTTCCGTTTAGAAAAATGGGTATTAAACTATCATAATATACTGTTGTGACGTCATTCTTTTGTGGGAGTGAGCATTTGGAATAGCATCAAATTATTTAATGTAAGATGCCTACTAACAAGATGAATAACAAATTTCAATGCTTCAGTCACGTTGAATAGCGTTGCTAGTGTACAAGGTGTAATTTTCCCTAAACTGCTTAAAAAGTAGATGCGTCAAACATTTAGGGGGAAACGAAAAAAAAAAAATGATGGCCGAAGTTTTATGCTATGACACCACGTGACAATTCCAAGGTTAACTTTTTGGTAATAATGGTGTGGGTAATAATTGTAAACTCCTATTGGTAACTTTGGTGCACGACTCGTAAGTTTTTAGTTACTCCATAGTGGGTATCTTATTCACGTATGAAACAAATGTCAAAAAAGTAGATTCCTCCAAGTCTAGGGTGCACCACAAACATGGGACTCGAAGAAATAGACAATATTATTGAAACAGTCCTTATAGCTAGCTATTTGGTTTCTCTATCCATTTAATAAAGTATTTGGCCGAGTTTAATAACATCTACCTAACACAAACAGGTTGGTTTCCCCAATCCTATGTGTTTTACAGAGTCTTATTTTAGCTTGTTTGTCTAAGAAGTCTAATTTCCACCACTATGTCCAATTCCATTCCATGCCATTTCTTATTGACCTACTTCTATATTCTATATGTAATCCAAGCTAATAACACTAAAAATATCATTAAAATACTTTTCAAATAAGATATGTATATAAAATTTTCAATTTACTATCTAAGAATCTGTTCCAACTCTCAATAAATTCCTAGAGTTTTAGGTGGAATGGGGATAGTAATAGCCTGCATTCCCACAACGATTTAGGGAAGATCAATGAAGTTCGGACACTCTTACTGGGGTGGCGCGTTCAGAACATGCATCCCACACTCCATGTGGGTGGTGTGTCCTTCTCTTTATATATACTTATTAAACTTCAACACTTTAGGGCCACCCCTCGGACACACCTCAAGAACGTTCCAACAAGCCATGTGATGTGCTCTATACTATTCATGTGGTTTCTAAATCTTGCCCTTGTTTGATCCCCATTATTTTCAAAATGCATTGTTCTCTCTCTTCTTTTCAATCACACATTCTTCAATAAAATAATATTACACGCAAATCAAAATTTTCTTTTTTTTTAATCACACATTCTCCATCAATCTACTATTTCAAAATACATTCTTACAATAAAATGGGGCTCAAACAGGCACCTAATACACAAGAAACATGTCCTTGACGCATCAAGGATACAAACAACCAAGTTTGTAAAATTTACGAAGTAAAATTAGGAAAAAAAATTAATTTGTTAAGCCATTTAGGTTTAAAAAAGAAACCTAAAATAACGTGAGGGACGTTTTAAGAAATTCATATCATATTTGTTTAATATGCGATATTCGCATTTTTCTTTCTCGGACAATAGTAATAACTAATTAAACCAGAATTATCTTTATACAAAATAGCCCATCGTCTAGTTCAAAAATTTCATCAACAAAACAAAAGATGAAAAAGTATTGACTTTATTGAAAAAAATATTTATCATATAAACGAATAATTTTAAAGAATTTAATAGCAATGTCCCCAAATCTGTGTCCTACTTTCTGAAAAATCATGTGTCGACGGTGACATGTAGTGTCGTGTCGTGTCGTGTCGCATCGCGTCCATGCTTCTTAGGAGTAGATTGATCACAGGAAAGATGACATAATTTCAGTTGGCAAAATAGTGCGTGAAACAGTACATAGTTTATTCAAATTTCTTTAAAGGGTCTCCGAAGTGAAAAATTCCCTAAAGTCAGAACAAACACCTTGATCTTTTAATAAATTAAGCATTCTTCTTTTTTTCCTTTATTTTTCTAGTAATGATGCCAAGGCCAAAGAGATTAAGAGTCCCCTTAACTAAGTTAGTATTTCTACTACTACACACTAGGATCTTGCAAACTTAAGGAAAACAGGATTGACAGAAGTACATTATTTATATCCCATAAATGAACAATATCTGTACACTCCAAAAAGGTACAAGATCACAGTCCAATCATGTCCCAAGACTTGATTATGACTCCAGGAAAGTTGTGGCTTTATGAATTACTTAATTGAGAAACTGTTAACTAGACTTGGCCACCGTCAAACTGAAACAGCGCACTAGTGATAAGTCAATTTCTTACCGAAAGTCTATATAACATTTTCCTTCCACGGAAACTTGATGCTTTATTCCCATCCTTTTTAAATTTCATAGTTCTTATTTTATGCTTACTTTCAGTATTATCCTAATTCAATAAAATTGAAGATTAGCAACTCCAAGGTCAAGCCAAAAGTTGGTCTATACAGAACAGTGTACGACACCCTAAATTTACAATATCAAAAGTGTACTGGTTTGTGTCCAACTGGACCGGACCAGCATGATTGAGAATGGGCAAGCTGTTCAGTACGATCGAAAGCCTATTTAACAGACCGATATCAGAGAATGTGCGGAACTTGATTTTGACATGTACAAATAAATTCATACATATGGATCATAAATCAAAAATATTTTTAAGGACATAATTTTAAAGCTTCAAGTATTGGGCCAGTTGAGATCCAATTGGACAAGCGATATGCTGTAAAAATGATTTTTTTTAACCAAGATTTACCATGGATGCCATTTGACTTCTTTTGAGAAAGACAGCAAGATGACTAATCCGATGTCTGACTTGTTGACTTCAAGAGAGATGAGAAATTTATCAAGAAAATAAAGCGACGTCAGCTATCACTACACTTTAATGGTTTCAATGCATAAAATTGATAAGTTCGTAAATTTTCAGAACAGCTCCCAGAATGTTTTTAAGTGGCTATGTTCCAGGAAAAATTTAAATATTCATGGACAAAGTTTTCCTCTAGTACGGCTTTACCAAATTAGACCGTGCATCAGCCACACTGCAGTAAACCATTAAAACTGGTTTCTTCTCTTACTAAACATGAACTGAATATTACTAGGAGCAAAATCGTTCCCTCAAATAGACATATAAAGACACTCGCAATTAAAGTGCAGGATACATCATACATATACAAACAGAGACCCAAGAGAGGAATGCATGGGCAGCAGAGAGAGCAGGCAAAACAAAACACAGTAATTATTCATATGATGGTTCTTCGTCTAAAAGAAAAAGATACCTTTAATGTCCTAAGTTGCATCAAGTGTCCAACAATGCTCATTAAACGGTTAGTCACATCCTTTGATATTTTTCCATGGCTTGCCTGCTGCAGCCAGCCCAGAAAATATTTAACTTCTCTAGAAGTATAGCATAAATATATAGGCACAAACCGATTTATTAAACATAAAGACAGAGATGAGTGAATAAGACTATTAATCGCTCTCTGGTACCGCTAATCTAGCAACTTTAGCCAGCTTCTGTTTTATTTCAGGCGTCAATCTCCTCTTTACTGCCTGAGATGGATTATCAGCATCCTGAACTTCCGAAGATGGTGGTCTCGCTGATATTTTTAAAACCAAAAAAAAAGGATAATTAATTACTACGAAACTCACATTATATCAGGAATGAAAATTACACTGGTAAGAGAAATAGTCTAATACATTCAGCAACTGTCTTCTCTAACTCCCTGATGGCCTTGTCTAGAATTGTGCTTTTCGGTCTAACAGTAGATCCTTCCTTCCTCTGCAGGACTGGAGCCTTCTACAGAACACGACATAGCAGGGCCTTATTAATTAGTAGATTAGTGAATTGAGAAAGAAACAAAATAGATATCTACAGAAAAATGTTCAAAACTTCATACTTTCTGCGTAACAAGGAATCTGCAGTAATATTCAAGATAATGCAAGGCAATAAAGATGGAAGTAAGTCTACCACTGACAACATGCACAAGATTATCATAAATTATGAATCTCAATAAATGCTTTGATTTATATTATGGATCATAAATAAAGCCCCAGAAAGTGTAAGAATGCAGTAAAGTCAACATTACTTGATTTTGTTCACGAGAAACCATTGCTACAATACAGCAAGAATAATAACTACTCACCACTGTTTGCAAGCAACTCCCACTTGAATGAACATTAAGGTCAGGTTTTTCAAGAACTCCACCTTTTTCTTTCCTTTGAATGAATTGACTTACCTCATCACTGCTGTTTACTGGCATTCCAGATGGAGTTTTGCTAGAATATAAACTTTTATCATTTGACATCTGAGTTGACGTATCTAGAGATTCATAACCCTCTTTTGATTTGTTACCATGGTTCTTTGATGAGACAACTCCAATCCTCTGCTGATCAATGTCCTTTTCCTGCCTGATACCATCACCATTTGACAGTTCTGAAGCACCAGATGCAGTTTTAGTATCTGCAGTTTTCTTCTTTATTGAAACTTCAGCAGCATTTGTCAGAGCCTGAAATTGCACATCTTCACTTCGTACATTTGGTACCGGCACTTTGTGTGACTCACTAGTTGAGTTCCTTTCCATCATTGATGACGCTTTTTTACCCTTATTCCCTATCTTCACATGTTCACTAGGATTAGGTCCATCTCCATTGTCACCAGGATCCTTCGCCAGGTCTTTCCGTCTTCTCTTCTTCGGTTGCTGGTTTGGCAATGATGTAGGTTCACTGCTAGAAAAATAAAGGTAAATAATTCGATAGGCCAAAATATAGAGCCTTGAGCTCAACAGATCAACAATCAATGATAATGCATTCTCTTGGAACGGGGAAACCCGAAAAGGAACAAATTGTTGTTGAAAAATAAATAGATAGTTATTTGAATGGATTTCGGACACATAAAATCCATGAGAAACCCAAAAAAGATAATTATGTGCATGGCACAAAATCATGAAATCATGTAGCTAGAGCAGCATATGCTTGACGATAAATTCAAGGCTTCTAGCCACAACTCCATAAAAGAAACTAAGCTACTTTTCTAAGAACAGAAACAGAAATCACTAACTACGTTGTTTACACATGCAATGATTTCGTAAAAAACTCTTAATGTTGTGTTTGTGTGTGTGTGTGTGTGTGTGTGTGTCAAAAAGCTTGCTATTATCAGCCTTGTATAACTTTGTGTAGTCTTCCACTTTCTCCTATTAAATTTGATTTGGACAAGAGCGCAGATCTGCAAATCCTAAAATAGAAGCCAACGTCAATGTCCATAAACTACATATATGCAAACAATAAGCATTCTATTTATTTGTGATTGATTGAGTCTGAATTTCAGAATACAAAACAAGATATTTAGATTAATTTCTCATTTTTCCAAATTCCTATTGCAAAGACCAAAAGAATTACAAAAATGTCAAGACCAGTTGCATATTTAGGTTCTCGATTATCATATTGCATTTATGTACTAGATTTTCTACTTTAAAAAACATCTGGTCAGATAAATTTAGAAATGTAAGGGCATAGAAAACTTTATTTTCAATAACAATATAGCATAATTCAATGTATAAAATTTTGCATCAAAGAGTGTCTCAAAAACTCACATGCGCTCCAACTTCCCACGGTTAACAAAAAAACCATCATGTTTTATTGCTGAGTTATCAACCTGGAAATAGTCATCCTGCACAAAAAGTAAAGATTTTTATTAACTTATCGTTTAAAAGACTTGTTAAAAATTTACAAAACAAATAGATTAACCAATACGACCAGTTTAAAAAGAACAAATAAAAATGTCAAGTACAGCTAACTGATCAAATTACCCACCAGCTCAGTATCATCTATAAAGGAATCCTCTGTATCATATTCATCGTCATCAGGCACATCATCTAGAACAACATCTTCCTCGTCACTACTTCCATCACCCTAGAAATTCCATGAAAAAATAACATAGACAAAAATAACCCAGTTAATCTGCAGTAACATGATCGAGATTGAAACGTGCTTTAAAATTGGAACTTTACATATAACTAACGAATAAGATTTTAAAACAGATTGCCCTACATTAAATGTTCTTTGCAATAACAATTTATGTCACATTAATCCTTTGAAGAATACACGCTAATACCCACTAAAAAATCAAAATTAAAATTAAAAATAACATCCATACAGCACATACCGCATACATGCGCTCAATTCTTTCAATCACGTTACCCAGACGATTGGAGCCGGGCTGTGCTTGTGAATCCTTAGTTCCATTTTCGCCAGATTGCTTTAAAGTTGGAGCCCCCGATGGAGGCGCAGGTACAGGAGCAGGAACAGTGTCATGGGCCTCCGAGGCCGGGCCGGGCAATGGACCACTCCCTTTGATCTTACCGGCAGCGGCATCTTTGAGAAGCTTTTTCCACGATACAATTGTGGTTTCTCCTGGTTTCAGCTCCACTGTAAACCGTAGTCGGCCGCCGAATGATTCATAAATGGCCTTGGGTTTTGACCCGTGACCCGATTCTGGTCCTCCGCCACCCCCGCCCCCACCGCTACCGTCACCGCCACCGCCTTCTGCCATGGAATTAGAGTGCGGTGATAGAATAATTTATGTATATAATAATTGATTGAAAATTGGAGTTTAGATTTTTAAGGGAGAGGAAGAAGAGAAGAGGGAAATTTTTATAAATGAGAAACCCTAGGTTTTGGGGAAACGAATTGATTGTAAAAAGGGCTTTTCGATGAAACTGAAGTAGAGTGACGAAATAAAAAATATTTTTTCTTCGCTCAAAATTGGAGTTAAGCCCCGGTTTAAGGCTTGTTCGGTGGGGATTAAAATCGGATTAAAATTGAAAAGTTAATCGTTATTGTTGACTTTTATTAGACGAGTGGGACCCAATAACGACTATATTTTCAATTTTAATTGAATTTTAAACTTAGGCAAACTTTGGCCATTATAATGACTTAGTCACTGAACTTCACAATACTTCTCATGGCCACTCAATTTTATACTTTCGCACTCCATCATTTATCGGACCAATTTCACTTCTCTCTTCTCCTACGTGAATGATGGAAATAATATATGGTATTTAACTTCGTTGATTATTTAAATGAAATGTCAATGTGGAGGACAAGTTAGCAAATCGTGTAATCTCAAACACACCTCTCCCTTTGTGCCTCCTAGTTCATTCCAACCTAAAAGAAATCAATTGCAGTGATGGCAAATTCAACAGGTACAAAAGCGGCAGAGGCCACAATAGAGAACCGAAAGAGGCAAACGCATGACGAACCATCTACCAGAAAGCACTGACAAAAACCCCCCAACCTCTCTCCATCTCCGGCTAGGGGGAAGCCCAAGCTCTTCAAGAAATGGAGCCTGGTCTCTTTTATAATTATAAATGAAATTCAAAGTCTCTTTTAAGTGAGCAAAGTTAGTTAGCGCTTGTCGAGAGCCATTTTGTATCAATTTTTTAGCCAAATTCATGTCATTATACATTATTTAACAGTGCATGGAGCCACAATTGTTGACTGAATGGCTTAAAATTACTAATGTGCCCCTTTAACATAAAATTTATTTCTTTAGGAAGGACATTTCTGGTAACTTGATTCATGTTTAGTAGGTAATTAATGTACAAATGGGACCCACCGATCTTTCCAACCGTAAAAATGGCTCCCAAACATGCGCTTAATTTGTTGAATAATTTTTATTCCATGTTTAATTATTCAATGTCGTATCAATGATTGTCATCTATATTAGTCAGTTTCTAAGAGATATAAATTAATTAAAAAATAAATTGTGGAATTTTCTTTATGGAAATAGGAATTATACAACTTATTTAGTGAAAAGGTGTGTATGATAGATAGTGTATCCATTAATCAGTTTTGAAATTTTGGTTGCATAATCAAAAGGCTACAATTTTTTGTTTGTGAAAGGATTTTGATGAAAAACATTTTTGGACCTCTACTAAGAATATGTAACATTATCACCTGGTTGCAGGAGGATTTATTAAAACATGGCATAGCAAACCCATCTTCCTTGACCTTTTCTCATCCACAGAGCTCTACTATGAGTGCTGATATACAGAAGGATAAACTTCTAGAGAATGGAGATGAGTACATTGCAGACCAAGGTTTTGTGCATATAAGGTTTGTGACGTCAGACGTGCTTGTAAGAATGAAATCGATCCAAAACAATTAAGTTCAAATTACTTGGATCGAGGAAAAATCGAAAATCCATAGATCGAGTTTATACCTCCAGCCATTGATGATATTCCACAAGCTTCTGTATTCTTCTGGTTAGGCATTTCTAAGCTCTCCAACACTCCGAATTTGATAGTGTATAATCTGTATTTTTTATAGTGTTTGTCGTGCTTGAATTTAGGGACCAAACCCCTTTATATAGCCAAACTCCCATCAAGCTGTGGTTTTAAGTACCTTCCAATCAATGACTCCATGAATACTAAATTGAAGTTTTACGAATGTTGAAACTGAAGAGTGAATGTTGGACCATCAATTGCTCATTGAAGAAACGGATACGTTCAACCTAATGTCTTAACTTAATTCCATCATTACCCTTCTTAAGAAATAAGCACATGAATCATGGCAATGAGCCCTATAATAACAAGTATTACCTTCCATGTATTACAATGTATTTAGTTCATCAAGAATTATTCTTTATGTGATAACTCTACTTAATGAAAAAATCATATGTCTTATTATTGGTCCTACGTAGATGTATTTTCTCAAATAAATTAAGGCGTGAATAAATATGAGAAAACGTCACAATAAATAAGAATTTCATACAAAAATTGTATACACATTTCATAGTAGAACCAAGTCTCATTTTCTCTATGTGATCCTTAAAGTTCAATGGTGACATGCATTTAGTCAAAGGATCGGCGATCATCAATTCAGTGTTTAAGTGTTCAATGTTCACTTTCTTTTCTTTAACACGTTTTCTTGTAACTAAATACTTAATATCGATGTGTTTACTTCGACTACCACTTTTGTTGTTCTTAGCTATCAAGACAACAGTTGAATAGTTACAATAAATTCTCAATGGCCTACAAATAAAATTCATAACTCTGAGCCTAGATATGAAACTCTTGATCCATACACCATGTGAAGTATCCTCAAAATAAAAGACGAACAAAGCTTCCATGGTGGAAGTAGCAGTCAAGGTTTGTTTGGCACTCCTCCATGATATAGCTCCACCATCCATCATAGAAACATACCCTGAAGTTGATTTGCTTGAATCATCACAGCCACCAAAGTTTGAATCCAAGTATCCAATCACTTCTAGATTATTTGTCTATTTATACATAAGCACGTAATTTTGATTCCTTAAATGTACCTCATTACTTTTCGTGCTGCTATTCAGTGGTCCATACTGGATTACTATGGTATTGTCATAACATTTTTATAAAAAATGCAATGTCAGACTTTGTGCAGACCTGAGCATACATTAGGTTTCCGACAGCTGAAGCATATGGAATGTTTTTCATTTGTTCATTTTCTAGACATTTTTCGGGTATTGGTTGAAATTGAACCTATTACCATTCACAATGGGAGTTACACTCGATGAATAATCCTTTATCCGAAATGTCTCTAAAATTTTATTGACATAGGTTTCCTGAGACAGACCCAAGATCCTTCGTAATTTGTCTCTATGAATTTTAATGCCATGACATAAGATGCGTTACCTATAACTTTTCATATCGAAATGTTTAGAGGGGAATTGTTTCACTTTATGAAACAAATCCTTATCATTGGTTGCAAGCAAAATATAGTCCACGTATAAAACGAGAAAGCAAATCTTACTCCCACTGATCTTCTGGTATATACATTGTTCCATGGAATTTTCAACAAATCTGAATGAAGAACGTACTCCATAAATTTAAAATACCATTGACGGGACGCTCACAGACCAAGTGTTTACCATCATTAGAGGGAAATCCTTTAGGTTGTTTCATATAAATCTAAATCTCCATTGAGAAATGTTGTTTTCACACCCATTTGTTTCAGCTCAATGCCAAAATAATACTAGGGAGTCTTTCTTAGATTTTAGAGAAAAAGTCTCCATATAATCGATTCCCTCATTTTGAATGAATCCCGTAGCAACAATTCTCAACTTGTATATCTCAATGTTACCTGGTGAGTCTTTCTTTGCCTTAAAAACCCATTTACAACCAATAGCTTTGGCACAACTAGACAACTCAACAAGATCCCAAGCACCGTTACCCTTCATGGAACTCATATCTTCCTATATGGCATTGTGCCATAATTCCGACTCTTTGTAACCCATGGCCTGTGAAAATGATTTGTGATCATTTTAGGCTCCAATACTGTAGTCAAGTTCTTGTAGGTACACTTCATAATCACTGAGAATTGCTAACCTTTTTGTTCTAGTAGATCTTCTTAATGTTGTATCATCATCTTCCTGAGAAGGTTGTGATTCAATTATTTGTTCAGGAGGTTTTGGTAATTTCTGAACTATCTTATCTACTTAAATGTTGTTATTAGCTCGTGAGATTTCAATGATTGATTGTTCAACACTTGCTTGTACTTGAGGGATGCTATGAACTATGACCAATATGTCACTTGAGGTGGAAGGATGAGATTCTGAATGATCGTGCTCATGAACTTTGAACCTGGTTTGATCACTTTCACTTATCAAGTAATTCTCAAGAAACTTATCATTTCTTGATTCCACAATCACAGTGTTGTGAGATAGATAGTAAAATTTGTACCCTTTAGATCTTTTTGGCATATCCAATAAAATACCCACTAATGGTCCTTGAGTCCAACTTCTTCTCTTGTGAATTATAGATCCTCACTTCAGAAGGACATCCCCAAACATTCATATGTCGCAAACTTGTGGATTATGGATCCTCACTTCAGATGGATATCTTATAATCTATTTTAAACACTTTTAACACATCAATTTGTATTGATACATTCTTCTCATTAACTCTTGTAAAAAAAAAAAACAAAATGATCTCACAAACAAAAGAATTGTATGGTACAATTGAAAAATCGGATAAGAGAAAGAAGTTAACAAAATATGTTATGTGGATTTATGGTGTTGATCATACAAATACCACTAAAAGACTAAAACGAGATGCCCCATGGGCATGGTATAGTGGTAAAATAGGATGACTCTTTATGGAGTATCGGAAGTTCGAATTATCGCGATAGTTAGAAGACAACATTTATATTGGAAGACAGATGTCCTACGGAAACAAAGTTATCGGGGCTTTTGAGGAAGTTTTTGCAGCTAGCTTTTGAGACCTCTTATTCTTACATGAAGAGAGAGATGGAGTTTAAAGTCAATACACAAAAGAGCAATTAACAGCTAAAACTCAATTTGAGTACATTTTAATGTTCATTGCATGATAAATTGGATGTAAAACACCCAATTGCCCTCATTTTTCAACATTGTGACATAAGAGAATTTAATGGAAGATTTATTGGCATGTTGCAATGTCCCTAATTTCCAAAAAGTAAATATTTTTCATCAAAATCCTTCTCATTACTCATAGAAAATTGGAACTTTTCCAATATGTAACCAAAAATTCAAAAACTGATTCATTGACACACATATATCATACACGCCTTTTCACTAACTTGTACAATTCCTATTTCCATAAAGAAAACTCCAATTGACTAATATAGATGACAATCAGTGATGCGACACTGAATAATTAAACAGGGAATAAAAATCATTCAACAAATTAACTAATTTTTCTCACTTAAAAAATACTCTGAATTTCATATATGATTATAAAAGAGACCCGACTCCATTTCTTGAAGAGCTTGGGCTTGCACTTGGGCTTGCGCTTGCCGGAGATGGAGAAAGGTTGGGGTTTTTGTTGGAGCTTTCCGATAGATGGTTCGTCGTGCACTAGCCTCTTCCGGTTCGCTATTGTGGCCTCTGCCTCTTTTACACCCTTTGAATTTCGCCATCACTACCACTGATTTCGTTCAGGTTTGAAAAGAACAGGGAGGCACGAAATGGAGAGGTGTACTTGGGAGTACACGGTTTGCGGTCTTGTTCTCAATTGTACCAAATATGTCTGACTTGGATTTGAATCTCCAACTATTCTGGCTTCTTCTTCATGTTGAAGAAAGTCCTGTAAAGTAATTCCACTAAAAATGGTTTTTCTTGTGGTTTTGGAATTTTTCCAATGCTTTTAAATCTATTTGGAAGATTATGTGTTTCGGAATCGGATTGAACTACATCTTTAAAAGATATCATTATTATCCTTTGGTTAGGATTTGGAGGATTAAAGAGTGGCAATATAGGCCTAGCTCTTGGGTTACTGTCTTGGCAATTATCTGGGCCTGAGTTGGATATTGTCATTAAGATGGTTATATGAAGAAGGTGTAACTCCTTTGGCTTCATAAAACTGGTTAAAAGCTTGTAGTCCTGAAGAAGACACTCAATATGAAAGTAGTTTTACTACTGAAAATAATACAGAAGAGCATATTCAGGCTCAGTGTTCTCAAGAACATAAGGGTATTCAAAACCCAAAAAATAATGTTGACAATAGCAAGACTATTGAAAACAATACAGACGAGCATATTCAGGCTCAGTGTTCGCAAGAACAAAAGGGTAATCCAAGCCCAAACCCACAATCATGGTACGAAAAATGCTTGCAAGAGCAGGAGGGTATTCAAAACCCAAAGAAACTCAATATTGTTTTTGCTCTGATACCAATTTTTTCGAGGCTCAAGTGCAGAAAAGTAAAACTGTAAATTTGATATGTAATGCAGACAATGGATTCCAACTGGCATACATGTATTAAATAAGTAAAAAATCTTTGCAAAGATAAACTTTCTTACTGTAGGTATTAATTGGGGTTGCTTTCTTACGCTTCTGTCTTATATCCATTTCTTACCTGACAATGGTGAATTGTATGGACTTGTTTCCCCAATGGCCTTCTGCATGGTGGTACTCCGGTGTCCTTAATCCTTATTGATCCGTACATGGAGATGGTGTATGTGTTAGAAACTGGAAAACATGGAATTTTTATTGAAGAAGGTTTAAGAGCAAAAATAATTGAAGAGGTGTACTTGGGAGTACACGATTTACGGTCTTGTCCTCCACATTGACATCTTATTTAAATAATTGTAGAAATTAAATTCACATATTATTTCCGTCATACACGTAGGCGAAGAGAGAAATGGAATCCGTCCGATAAGTGATAGAGTACAAAAATATAAAGTTGAGTGGTAGCCAAAGTTTAGTGTGTGTTGAAACATTTTTACTCCTCAAAATTGCTAAATAATAAAAATTAAAATGTACTTAAAAATTAAAAAATAATCACTTTAATTTTCCATTTCATTCTTACCATTCAATTTATGTTTATTAAATACAATTATTATTAATTAACACTATTGATTTAAAAAATTTAAGTAAATTAATTTCCACTAAATGAAATTATTACTAATTATTAGTATATAATTAATAAAAACATTTTACACTTTTAAAAATTATAATAATACTAAACATATATAATTAATTTGAAATGGCATAGGCTATGACTAACAATATTATGAGGCTGTCTGGGAGCACTTCTAATTCTCAGAAAACTGCTTTTTGGACCGTTGAAGCCCGACAACGGTAAGAATTCCACAATTGTGGTTGAGACTTTTGTGAGAAACGGTAAAAAATAAACGGCAGGAAAATCAATTCTTGGAAGAAGGAAATCACTCCCAGACAAAACCTATATATGATTTATAAAAACATTAATAATATTACATATTCATTTAACTATTTTCAAAACGTAATATTACATATTAAAAATAATATTGAATTGTTAAAAAAACATTTACATGTACTTGATACACGTTGAAAGATGAAAAGTAATTTTCTAATAACCCATCAATTCTTTCACCATCGTTAATTTACATTCATTTGATAATTATGAGATTATGAAATGAATAGTAATTTTTTAGTAATGCAATTCATTGGAAATTAGACCATTGCTCTCTTCTCTCATTCTATCTGAAGTCACACCATAGTCATACTAATTATCTATTTGTATTATCTGATTTTTTTTTTTTTTTTTGTAATTCTTTGATATGCATTTTTACGTTATTTTTTATACTTCTTTGTTTGGATCTATGTTGTATGCTTGATACATTATTTTATCTTTTTGATAATAACTGTTATTTTTTGGGTTTTTTTTAACATGTATATTTTTTTTATGAGTGAAATTGAAAAGAATATGTGATCTTGTCTTGAGTATTTTTTTTGGGTATGAAGGTGTGGGTGAGACCATAAGAAAAGCAGGATTCGGGAAATCGAAAGTTTCATAATTAATCATTTTTAAGGACGTCGAGAAGGACAAACAAATTGATGTCCAGAAAATATGAAATCTTGTCGAAAAATGACCAGTGCCAAAATAACAATCGAGGAAAATAGAAGGGAAAAAAGAGTGTAGTACATTGTCTATGATCACATCACCATGTTATTACCGTTGCCGGAATTAAAAAGAAAGGCACCTAACACTCCCACGATCCTTGATGGTCACTCAATGCCTCATAAAACCTTATTATACTTTTATCGACGTCAATAATAAGACGACCTTAGCTATAATCACATGGCAATATCTGAGGACATGAACCCATTTTGATATGAACTTGTCACGAGCAAAGCGAATCGAGGTCGCGTGTGCACAATAAATCAACATAACATAGTAGATAACCCAAATTCTAAACAAATTAATACAGTCGGTTACGATTGACACACAATTGATAACATGTCTTGTTAATAGAGAAATAATATTTAGTCAAAAAAATATGCAGTATGTACACTTAATAAGCTTTCGTTTGATCATTATCATTTACAAATACATTTTTTTCCCTTCTTTTTAACAATATATTTTTGAATAAAATAATATTACGTGTAAATTTAATAAAATTTCTTATTTTTTAACCAAATGTTCTCCATCAATCTAGTATTCCAAAATATATTCTGAGTAAAAAAAAATGGGGCTCAAAGCGCTATATAAAAAAAACACTTATTTAATTATTCTGCCAACCAATCAATTTCATGTTTCAAAACTTTTTCGATTGATGACCTATGGCAAAAGTTCCACTCCCAATAATCGCGATAAAGCGATCCTTAATATTTTTTTATAAAAGTATCATGCTACTTGTACACGGCCACATGGGCCTTGTACTTACAGGGGCGCCAGGATGGGGCCTGTTGCATACAATCATTATTTTCCTTTTATAAAAACTATTCAAGTTGTGCAATCCATAGTTATAAAATCTGGCTCAATCGGTCGGACCAGAAAATTGGAGGCTCAGGCCTGACTGAGTTGGGCAGATTAATTTGATAGAAATGTACTCGACTCATTCAAAATAAGGCTTTGACCGTGTTAACCGATGATTTAACCGGCCAGCTGAGTTTTGAAATCCACTTGCAAAATTTTTTGGTTCAAGGGAATTGAACATTTGACCTCTAAAGGAAATAGTGGATTCTCACCACTTGAACACAGAGTACTTTAGTATTATTTATGTTCAATAACTTATATCTATTTAATGAATCATTTATAAGTTTTTAAAAAATCTTTGATCCAACATTTTTCTTTATTTTATAGACCTAAATAATT
>CAIGRT010227363.1:0-16657 GCA_903798405.1 Fraxinus platypoda | reverse complement strand
TCCTCCAACTTTCGGCACTCGTGCAACTTGGTCCCCAACTTCACAATCTTGTACACTTTTAGTCCATTTTTCCTCATTTTGCCTTGTTCCCTTTCCTTGGGTGATTTTTGGCCTACAAAAGCAAATATTACATAATTGTGAATAGAAATTCGCTCATTTTAATCAATAATAAGTATATTTAAGTATTAAATAAGTGTGCAAAAACACACTTATCAGGATTGGATACCCTCTTTGATGGTGCACACTCCTAAGCAGCTCTTGAATGACGATATTTTGTTAGGTAATATCCCTCATGTTTACAGCCATTATGACCACCTCCTTGGTAAGTTGGCGCTATTCTGGATCCGCCTCTTAATCCACCTCGTCGATGTTGTTGATGAAATCAATTGCGGGTTGCTGGAGCAGCTTGTGAAGATTTCCTTTCTTCGGGGTGTCCCCTAGCTCTTCGAGGCGCTGACTCTTCATTGTCAGAACTCATAACAATGTTTTTTTTAATTGCAACTTGGCATTTTTACTGTAAATGATATTCCTCTTTTTAAGGAATACATTGGAATCCAACAAGCGGTCCTTTTTGGGATATTTGGTGGTTCTTCTTCAAGAACAACATGTTTTTTTCAAAGGCAAGAAACTTCTTAAAAATATATTTTCTTACCAGCTTTTTCCACAGGTCTTCTGTGGTTTGGATGTGTGAATTTTCCATAGATGATGCCAATTTGTTGATCTCGTTTTTCGCAATGGTTACATGGACAATAGATGTCGGGCCAACTCGCGTCCACGCTAGTAAATTTCAACACATTTTGACCGGAGAGCTAAACGGAAAAAGGGTAGCGTTTATGGATGTGGGAGATGGGAACGACACCATTGACTGCTCATCATTTTATGGAGTTTATGGTGGTGGACAACCACTCTGCTTACCATGTATTGCTAGGAAGATCTGCATTGAAGGAATTATGAGATGTTAAGTTCATTCACAACTAGTGCATGAAGTTTCCTATGGAAAACGACATTGCCATTATTAGAGGCGATCAAATGAGTGCAAGGGAGTGCTATTTGAACTCCATGGAAAGGTTGAAGCTAGGGATGTCAATGTAATTTTGATAGACATTGATATGGATGTCCTCCTTGAACAATGGCAAAGCCCTGAATAAGGTGAAAACGTCAAAATCGTAGACGCCTATGAAGTAGAGATTGGCTTTGAAGTGATAATAACCCTTAAAGAATGGAGAGCTGCTGAAGAAGTGACTAAATTTGATGAAATGAATTCTCGCATCATCGATTGCAAACCTCAAACAGTCCTGATGGAAGAATTGGAGAGTTTTACAGTGGATACTCAGGACCCTTCCAAATCCCTATAGGTGGGAAAAGACTCGTCAGCGGAGGTTAAGGAAAAACTAAAATGCTTCTTAAGCTAAAAAATGGATATCTTTGCGTGGAAACATGAGGAATGGTTGGCATCAACCCAAAGGTTAGTTTCTATTACTTGAAGATTGATCCTAAAGCTACCCCTCATCGGTAGAAAAGGAGGGCTCTCAGCCCAAAAATGTATGTGGCCCTAAAGGATGAGGTGAAAAAGTTAATTGACAATCGTTTCATAGGAGAATTAACCTATCCAAAGTGGGTATCTAACCCTGCCCTGGATAAAAAGCATAATGGTAAGTGGAGGGTGTGCGTAGATTTTTTCAATCTTAACCAAGCTTGCTCCAATGGCAACTTTCCACTCCTACGAATACTTTAGCTCGTTGATTCTACTGCCATGCACGAACTACTGAGCTTCATAGACGTCTATTTAGGTTAAAATCAGATACCAATGTACCCAATTGATGAAGAACATACATCCTTCATAACAAACACGCGTTTCTATTGCTAAGGTGATGCATTTTGGGTTGAAAACTTCGGGGCCACTTATCAGAGACTTGTTAATAAGATGTTTGTAGACCTCGTTAGAAAGATAATAAAGGTATACGTGGATGATATGCTAGTGAAAAACTTGAAAGTAAAAGATCATGTAGTTCACCTCGATGAAGCCTTTCGAATACTACGAAGGTACATGATGAGACTTAACTCCCTCAAATGTGTATTTGGAGTCACCTTATGGAAATTCTTAGGCTACACCAAAGTGATATAGATGTCAATCCTGAAAAGATTAAAACTCTAATTGAAATGAGGTCGCCCCATAAGCCCAAAGAGGTACAGAGCTTTACTGGGTGCATAGCAGCATTGACCTGCTTCGTCTCAAAGGCAATAGACAAGTGCCTTCCTTTTTTCAAGCTTCTAAAAAGAGGAAAGAAATTCCAGTTGACAGAGGAATGTGAAGTAGCTTTACAAGAGTTGAAAAAGCACTTGGGACAAGATCTCATCCTCTCCAAGCCCAAGACTGATGAACCCTTGCAACTGTACTTGGCAGTAACCTTCGACACTATGAGTTCGGTGTTTATAAAGGAGGGAGATGGTTACCAACTGCTCGTTTATTATGTGAGTAAAGCACTTATTGCAACAGATACCCGCTATCCAGACATGGAGAAGTTGGCCCTCTCTTTAGTGACTGCTTCCCAGAAATTGAGACCATACTTTCAGGCCCATGCCATACGAGTGCTAACCAATTTTTCACTCAAACAAGTACTTCAAAAGCCTGACACTTCAAGAAGAATGATGAAATGAGTTATAGTACTTAGCAAGTTTGATATTGTGTTTAAAATGATGGCTGTTGTTAAATGCCCAACCTCGGCAGACTTTGGGGGCAGAATTCGCTCATATTCCAGATATGGAAAGAGGAAATGGAGCATGCCGAACCTCTCACGTAGAACCTGTTTGTTGATGATTCCTCTCGAGACAAATGATCTGGGACAGGTGTGGTCCTAGTAAGCCTAGAAGAACACAAGTTTAATTGTGCTTTGAGGTTCAGATTCAAGGCTACCAACAATGCAGTAGAGTACGAAGCCCTTTTAGCTAGCCTCAGATTGGCTAGAGAGATGCAAGTGAAGATGTTAGTTATCAACACTGATTCCCAGTTGGTAGTAAGCCATGTTAATGACAATTTCTCAATCAGGGATAAGAGCATGACTGCATATCTGAAGTTGGTAATTAAATTTATTCCAGCATTTGAAAAGTTTGAGTTGGCACAAATCCCACACATAGAAAATGCTCATGCCGACGCTCTTTCAAAACTAGCAAGCATCATTATAAGTTGTCCAAGTTGCTAAGCAATGGTTCATTTGCATGAGTAAGAAATCGATGTATTTTCTTGAGTCACCCTCGTTATGTACATATATAAGTTTTTAAAAATTTCTCGTAGCGCTTTTCGTGAATTCTCAAGGTCCTTTGATGGACATAAATAAATCATCTTGGTAGATCGAAAAGAGTGAAGCTCCGCTGCTAGTTTACAAGGCAAAAAATTGAAGCGAGTCATGTTTTTGTGAGTGTTGCGAATAACTATTGAAGACTTGAATGATTTCCATTAATGACGATTTGAGTGATTAAGCTTAAAAAATTGAGTAATGCTATTTAGCCCCACTGAGATTACAATCCCAGTCTAGATGACTTTAATGTAGTATTAAATGATAAATGAAATTAAATAAGTCACCTTTCATTTAGCCTATCATTTAGAGCCACATAGACTGATGTTACAACTCAGTGAAGCTACATAGCATTACTTTAAAAACCTTAAAAACCTATCTAATTGTTGGCCAAATCTAATATGGAGTCCTACTTTCACTCCTAATTGCGCAATCGAAGGAGATGTATGGTTTCACTTTCAACTGAAAATTATGGATTGCAGGGGCTATCGTATTGGATATTTTTTGGACTGTAAGGTTCCTCTTATTAATTTTTTTTCTTCATTCAGTAAAAAAATAAAGACAGAAGAACCGTCGGTGAAGATTAAGACTGATATTGTTGTGTTATCCAAATGAATCGAGTCAATAACCAGCGGCAGCCATCCTCATATCACATCCCTTTATCAGTGTGACCGCTCCATTTCACTTCAACTCTTCTAACGCACCCCTCTGCGAAACCACCCAACAAACACATCGACGGCAATGCAGACGCCGACACTTACCGCTTTTTCTTCTTCTTCTTCTTCCGCCGCCGTATTCCCACTCTCCTCCTATTCCACCATTTCCCCTTCATCCTCGTCTATTCTCAATCTTGCTAATCTATCAAGAATAAGCAAGTTCGCATATCCATCCGCCGTTTCGTTAAAAGTGAAAGCATCATCTTGGCCCATGATTGAGAAGGAAACGCCCGAGAACCAACGACCCAACACTTTCCTCAGAGAAATTGACGACAATCATTCCCAGAACTCGAATTCGAACTCGGTGAGAGCTCGATTCGAGAAGATGATTAGAGAGGTACAGGACGGTGTCTGCTCGGCCATAGAGGCTATGGACCAAGGTGGAAAGTTCAAGGAAGATGTGTGGTCCAGGCCTGGTGGTGGTGGTGGAATCAGCAGGGTTTTGCAGGATGGCGCTGTTTGGGAAAAGGCTGGTGTCAATATTTCTATTGTATATGGAGTTATGCCTCCCGAGGCTTATAGAGTTGCCAACCCCTCTCAAAACGGCAATACTAAGCCTGGTCCAGTTCCCTTTTTCGCTGCAGGAATCAGCTCGGTATTTTTCTCCTTGCTTCTCTACTTCCACTTTTGATTAGCTTACCATCTCTAGCTGAACTCAATAAGTTCAAATATTTTTTTTAGTTGGTTCACGTTTCTCAGCTTCAGCTCCAGATTGTCAACGAATACTTCACAAATTCTTGGCATAAAATCAAGTTCATGTAATAGTTATTTGCATTACAAAATTGAGTAATTGCAAATTATATTTGTTCTAGTATAGTGGAACTTTTTGACAACAGTCAAAAGCAATGGAATTCCTTCTTGAACATTTGGAGTTCATTTGAGATGCTGCAGCTGGTGCAAGAGCAAGTAGGATATTGGAGAATGGCTAGTCATCCCCTTTGTGTAAAATAGTGAAAATCATTTTTTGTTAGATGATAGTTAGTTACGAGACAATAGCATGTGCAGCACGATGCTCACTTGTATTCTGTTAGAGTTTGTTATTCCTTTTGTATATATATGTAACTCTTTGTTAATTGTAATTTCAATTCAATCTTCAATGGAATGAAAACGTTCATAGTTCTTCTTCCTTCTCTTTTCTTTCATTACATTTCAGCTGAATCCTTTTCTTTTATGGTATCAGAGCAAGGTTCTGAAATCTAATCAACCATGAATGACAATTTATCAGAAAAATCTTCATCTGAAAGTGAATCCACTGCCCAGTCACCCAAAGCCAACCTTCCTTCTCCTTTCCTTAACTTTAATGATGTTACAAATCCTTATAGGTTGGAGAATGGTGATAACCCTACCGTCACTCTGGTAACCGAACTTTTAACTATAGAAAACTATGTGTCTTGGTCCAGAGCAATAACAGGAGCTCTTAGAGCCAAGAACAAGCTGTGATTCATCAATAGAGAATACACTAGGCTTGCAGATCTGAATGATCCCCTTTATCATTCATGGGAGAGATGCAATGACTTGTTGGTTTCATGGATTCAAAACTCTGTAACTACCTCAGTCAAGTCTTCTTTGATATTCATGGATGATGCTCGAGCGCTTTGGACAGAACTACATGACAGGTATACACAACAAAATGGACCTAGGATTTTTCAATTGAAGAAGGCCTTAGCTAGTTTGGTTCAGGAACATGACTCTGTTACTGTCTATTATGGAAAACTCAAGTGCTTGTGGGATGAACTCTGTTGGATAGGTATCAAAGGGACTGTGTGATTCAATTTTTGATGGGCTTGAATAAGGTCTATATTAATGTAAGGGATCAGATCATGCTGCTTGATCCCTTGCCTACTATTAAAAAAGTGCTCTCTCTTATTCAACAACAAGAGAGACAGCACCAAATGGCCTACAGCAGTCCCACATCTGAATCCATGGCTCTTGCTACTCGTAAATTCCCTTTTAATCCCAAATCCAATACCAAGCCAACTCAAAACTACAACAAAACCAGACCCTACTGCTCTCATTGCAAGGTCCCTGGACACCCTCTTGAGAACTGTTTTAAGGCAGGAAATGTTGAACTACCATTTTGTACTCATTGCAACATGACTGACCATGTTGTTGGGAAGTGTTATAGACTCCATGGTTACCCGTCTGGCCACAAGCTATACAACAAAGCCAAGACCAGTCCATCTTTTGCAAATGCTGTGAGCAATAATCAAGAAGATGACCATGATGATAAGGCTATCCTAACTAAAAGCCAGTATCAACAACTACTTGGTTTATTACAGCAAAAGGAAGTTACACCCGCTATGCGTTCTGTAAACCAGGCCTAAGCAGTCTTTAAACCAGCTACTGCTCATCAGAATGCATCAAAGATGTCTGGTATACCTTACTGTCTCTCAATCTACACAAGAAAACCTTATGACATTATTGATGTACCCTGGGTAATTGATACAGGTGCAACATATCATATGATCTGTTGCACATCTCTTTTCACCTCTATAACGGCCCATGTCTCTTATTCAGTTAAACTTTCTAATGGTAATGAAGTCCCAGTAACACATGTTGGTATAGTTCGTATTACTGAAACCTTGGTGCTCAAAGATGTCTTATGTGTGCCTTCTTTTTCTTTCAGCTTGTTGTCAGCTAGAAAATTGACAGAAACACTTACCTGCTGTCTCGTTTGTTTCTCTGATTGTTGTTTCATACAGTACCTTGTCACTTGGACGACGATTGGGCTGGGTGAAATCAGAAATGGCATTTACCATCTTGTGAACAAAGCTGCTCCTCCTTCAATTCTAGCAGATAAACTGGTCATGCTGATGAATAAAGACTCCTTTGCTTCCACTGTTGCTATTAACAATATCCATGAATCCAACCTTTGGCACTATCGTTTAGGACATATTTCTCATTCCAGACTTAAACTCATTAATGATCATATTGTAAAGGATAATGATATCCATAGTAATGAGATTCCATGTTCTGTTTGCCATTTAGCTAAGCATCATTGCCTTCCCTTCTAGCAAACATAAATCCTCTCATCCATTTGAACTTGTTCATTGCGACATTTGGGGGCCATGTTCTACCATGGCCTATGCTGGTTCCAAATATTTCCTGACAATTGTCGAAGATTTTTCAAGAAGCACTTGGGTTTACTTGCTCAAACACAAATCTGAAGTTAGACAATGCATTGAGTCTTTTTATAACCTTGTTGAGAATCAATTTGGAACCAGAATTAAAACCTTAGGGGGTGACAATGGTGCAGAATTTCAAATGATAGACTTTTTCAATAAGAAGGGAATCATTCACCAAAGAAGTTGTGTTGAAACACCACAACAAAATGGAATAGTGGAAAGAAAACATCAGCACCTGTTGAATGTAGCCAGATCTTTAAAAATTCAATCCAACCTTTCCCTTAAATATTGGAATGATGCATTTTGACCGCCACCTATTTGATTAACAGAACACCTACCCCCTTACTTGACAATAAAACTCCTTACGAAATCCTTTTCAAGACCAAACCCTCTTATAAACACATGAAAGTTTTTGGCTGTTTATGCTTCGCTTCCACCTTAAGTCATGGCAGAAGAAAGTTTGATCCAAAAGGCAGAAAATGTGTATTCCTTGGATATCCTTTTGGGGTTAAAGGGTACGAATTACTTGATCTTGATGACCAATCCATTTTTCTGTCAAGAGATGTTATATTCTATGAGACTACCTTTCCTTTTGAAACTGATTTAATTGCTCCATCGCCTCAGATTCCTAACCTTGATCTTCCTTCTTCCACCTTAGGAACAACAGATTTTACATTCACTCACCCTCAGTCAAACATTCCACCTATATCCTATAACAAGACTCCTATTCCTCATACATCACAATCTTTAGAACCTGTGGTGCATTTACCACACATGCAGATCAGCTCTTCTAAACAATCAGACTCAAATGACCAACCTTCCAGTTTATCCCTTCGTCGATCTACTAGAGAAAAGAGGGCTCTAGAATACCTGCAAGATTTCCATTGTTCACCGGCCAAATCTACTTCCTCGGCTCAATCATCGGACAAGGCACAAGTTCCTCCCTCATGTACACATTTCCCTTTAAGCCACTTTCTTTCTTATAAGAAATTGTCATCTCAATTTAAGGCTTTCTCTTCTTCCATTTGCAATCAACCTGAGCCTAGTACCTATAAGCAAGCTGTGCAAGATTCTAACTGGTGCAAAGCAATGCAATCAGAATTACTTGCCTTAGAACAGAACAATAGTTGGATTTTGACAGATTTGCCTGCAGGAAAGAATGCTATTGCCTATAAATACGTTTACAAAATTAAGTACCATTCAGATGGCACCATAGAGAGGTACAAGGCACGGCTAGTGGCTAAGGGTTATACGCAGCAAGAGGGGGTAGACTACCACGACACTTTCTCCCCAGTTGCCAAGCTGGTTACAGTAAGATGCTTGCTGTCCATAGCAGCAACCAAGGGCTGGTTCTTGCGGCAATTTGATGTTAACAACGTGTTTCTTCATGGAGATTTAAATGAAGAAATTTATATGCACAAGCCACCAGGATACAATAAAGGAGGACCACAACAAGTATGCAAACTTCTAAAGAGTTTGTACGGACTCAAGCAGGCCTCAAGACAATAGTACTCTAAGTTTTCCACCTCTCTTGTTGAGTTTGGCTTTATACAATCCAAGGCTGATTATAGTTTATTTACCAAGAAGAATGGGGACTCTTTCATAGCACTACTGGTCTATGTTGATGATATAATAGTTGCCACCAACTATGAAGACTCCATCTTTGAAATCATGCACTTCTTGAACCAAAAATTGAAAATTAAAGACCTTGGTAATTTGAGATACTTCTTAGGGATTGAAGTTGCTAGGACAACCGGGCATACAAATTTGTCAAAGGAAATTCGCTTTGGACATTTTGGCCGACCCAGGTACTCTCGCCTCCAAACTAGCAAAAATCCCTATGGATCAGAATCTGAAACTCAGCAAAGAGACAGGACAGCCTTTGAAGGATCCAAGTGTTTATAGAAGGTTGAGTAGGAGACTCCTTTATCTTACAATCACGAGACCTGATATATGTTATAGTGTTCAGAACTTAAGCCAATTCATGGCTAATCTCACTGATCTTCATTTGGTAGCAGCACATAAAGTCTTGAAGTACATTAAAGCAGCTCCCGTTCAAGGTCTATTCTTTTCTGCCTTATCTCCTTTACAATTGACAGCATATTGTGATTCTGATTGGGCATCATGCCCCGACACTAGAAGATCATTAGCAGGTTGCTGTGTTTTCTTGGGAGATTCTCTCGTATCATGGAAATCAAAGAAACAAACAATTGTTTTTAGATCTTTAGCTGAGGCTGAATATCGAGCAATGGCAGCCACATGTTTTGAGCTTACTTGGCTGGGGTATATTGTGTCAAATCTTCAAGTTCTTCACCCACAAGCTTCAATGCTTTATTGTGACAACCAGGCAGCTTTACATATTGCTGCTAACCCAGTTTTTCACGAGCGTACGAAGCACATTGAACTCGATTGTCACCTCATCCGTGACAAAATACAGGAAGGGAGCATTTGCACGGCTNCACCTCATCCGTGACAAAATACAGGAAGGGAGCATTTGCACGGCTTATATTGGTACTCAATTTCAGTTGGCTGATATTTTTACAAAAGCATTGCCCTCTTGCATTTTCAAAAATCACCTCTAGTTAACCTCTATTCTCCAACTTGTTGGGGGTGGGGGGTGGGGTGGGGTGTGTATTGCAGCATGAAGTATCCAGCAACGATGACCAAGAAGTAATTCATGCTGCAGCTGGTGCAAGAGCAAGTAGGATATTGGAGAATTGCTAGTCATCCCCTTTGTGTAAAATAGTGAAAATCATTTTTTGTTAGATGATAGTTAGTTAGGAGACAATAGGATGTGCAACACGATGCTGACTTGTATTCTGTTAGAGTTTGTTATTGCTTTTGTATATATATGTAACTCTTTGTTAATTGTAATTTCAATTCAATCTTCAATGGAATGAAAACGTTCATAGTTCTTCTTCCTTCGCTTTTCTTTCATTACATTTCAGCTGAATCCTTTTCTTTTAGTAACATTTGACTTGATAATTTCAATGAATACAATAGCCTACATTACTTGAGCCATTCATTATCATATTGGCAAAATGAATTACATTGCTCGCGCTCAGTTCTGCTTACACAATGAATAAGCCAAGTATGAAGTATTTTTACTTGGAGTTCAGCGCACTAAATACAAAACTTACTGAAACATTTTTTAAGTAGATAGATGCTGTTAGTTAATTTTTTCTATATGCTTATGCTTCGCCTTTTCTGCCTCTGTCAAACATAATTGAGCAGAAGGTATTGAATTCCTTAATTGATTGGTAGCTTTCCATCACTTTCTGCTAAAAGGGGAGAAGATGCTTAACGAGGTATTATCTTTCCTTGTTCACCAGGTTCTACATCCGAAGAACCCTTTTGCTCCAACTTTGCATTTTAATTATCGGTATTTTGAGACTGATGCTCCAAAAGGTATTTTGTATGTTTGAGAATTTTGATTATCTCTGAGCACATTTATAATTCTTTGATGATGTTTTTTGTATGGGCTTAGGCTTCTAGAGTATTTGTGAATTGAGCGGCAGTGTATAATGCTGCCAGTGAAAAGGCGTGTTCTTTTGAAACGTCTCTTATTACATACAGTAATTGAAAGCTCAATAATAAGAAGCTAAAAACTATCGCACCCAAGAGAATAGATGCATCATAGGATGTTTTACTTCCACATGGAATAGTCATGTAGATAAAGGTCGGACCAAGTTATCTTGGTTTGAAGTTAATTTGGGCTGCAAGACTCAAGGCTTGACTCTTGGACTTATTGGCCTCATGAGAGATGCCCTAAATTTCCGAAAGTAACTGACGCCCAATATTAAATGCTCTGACCCAGTGGGAAAAGAAAAGAAAAGAAGAGAAACAAAATAGACTAGTTTGGACACACCAATAAAAAGTTAAAAACAACGTGAAGATAATGAGCAACTGATAATCTACTTCGTACCTTATGCAAACTAGATTTGTAATGCTGATTTTTGTGGTCTTCTTCGGGGACTGTAGATATCAACTTTCAAGGAGTAAAATGGATTGATTAGAGGTTAATGGTGGTGGAGGTTCTTCGAGCAGTTATCTTGTTTTTTCTTTTCAGTCAAGTAGTCTATCAGAAAGCTCTGATTCTATTCTTCGCGCTTGTTGATAGAGTGTGGTGCTAGTGATTACAGAGATAGCATCCATTTTAAAGAACTAGAGATAATTAAGTTTGTAGATGCTTTTAATCACTTGCTTATCTTCTTGTGAGCTTAGATCTCATTTTTCCATTATATCTTTATTGTTTCTTTTGTTGTCAGTCCCTGTAACATAAGTTGACAATTTATCAACACATTCCTAGGAACTGACATACTCTGTAAAAATCATTGTCAATTTTCAAGCTTCTAGTACTTTTCTAGGAAGTAAGCATGAGCAGCAGTTGGTCTATTGTGCTGCATGACAGTTGAAATTAGGATGCATAGCGTAGTGTTAACCTACACGGATCCAAAGCTCTCCTAAAACACAAATCAACCAAGCGTGCTGGATAAAATTAGTTCATTTTATAATTGAAGGACGTTATATGAGTTATAAAAGATTCCACATTCTGATTTAGCAAATCGTATAGGATTATGTTATGGGTACATAACCCATAACATAACCCTTCACATAAGGGCCAAGTGGCGCCTCCTCATTGGAGGGGCCACTTGGCCCTTATGTGAACCCTTGTGTGAAGGGTTATGTACCCGAAGCATGACCCAATCGTATATATAAGCTTCAATATCTAAAATCACACAAGGGTTTTGTATGTAGCCATGTGTACATGCGCGCGCACACTATCGTTTATCAATTCATCATGCTTGTTTATATGCTTTAGGTAGACCACAAATATTTTAAGTATACTAAAATGTTTCTCATTTTCAAATCATGTGCAGATACTCCAGGAGCACCTAGACAATGGTGGTTTGGTGGCGGTACAGATTTGACTCCTGCTTACATTTTTGAGGAGGACATCAAGCATTTCCATTCGGTATAAACATCCATGCTCCGTGTCAATGTAATAATATCGCACGACGGAGTGTCAGGATCTAAGATTGAATTTCCTGTGGAAAATTATGAAACTTTCCTCTTATAGTTGAAAGTTGTTGATGTTTCTTGCACATATGGTTAAATCACACAGCAATGTGGTAAATCACTGAAGCAGATGTTTCTTGATGTTTTAAAAGACTCTGATACTTGGTTTGCCTCTATCAAATGGGCTTTTCCTCATATGATGTTTTTAGTTGAATGAGAGGAAAGGAGTCATCCTGCTGATAGGAGAGCTAGAATAACGTGCTTACTATTATTTTTGTCCACGTATACTATTATTATGTAGTCTTATTCACTTTCATTTTAGGCCCAAAAAAGCGCTTGTGACAAGTTTGATGCTAGCTTCTATCCTCGATTCAAGAAATGGTGTGATGATTATTTCTACATTAAGGTATGCCTTTCATAGATTTGTGTTTGTCTTATCGTATTTAACATGATGCTGTACATCTGTTTATTTATGTGTTGATCGTCAACTTGGGGAAAAGTTCAGTATTTTAACGTGTACTGTGTATTACGTGGAACAAATTATTGATCGACTTCTGTGAAGCCAAAAGACTATTCAGGCATATGAATTTAAAATTTGTTGACCGGTGAAAAAATAGGGGCAAAATCATTTTGGTCACAACTTAATTTACGCAATCTGTTGCACCCCTTTCTCAAGTTTCTTTTTTCTTCCTACGTTCAGTTCTGGTGGCTCTTTAATGATGAAACTCTCTTTATATCTATACTTCTGTATCCAGTCAACTTTTGGAAACTGTCCAATCTCTGATTTTAAACCAAGAGCAATAAAACCTACCTATCTGAACTACAATAAAACGAAAAATTCTGATGCATCATCGAAGGTGGCAAAATATTGTCTTGCATAGTACATAGAGGCCTTACTAGACTGCAAGTAAGATCCTATCTCAGAGAAATATCACAAACAATAGCCATTATTCGATGTAAACTAAAAGATATCCTAAAATAAATTAACTGTAAACCCTAATAGTTATCCGATTGAACCATTTATTGTCAATTGGTCTCTCTATCACGTCCTGTCACATCTCTTTATCTAGTGCTTGAGGATTCCATTAGAACAAGCAACTGACCCAATTATTGAAATTATAATTAAAGCATATTTGGGGCAAACTGTTTCCTCGTACCCTGATAAACATCTCTATGCATCTGAATCATTGAGCCGAAACACCAAAAAAGTCCATTTGTCTTGAAACTAGATATGCCCCTTGAGATACTCATCCTGATTCAATCTTCTGTCTTTTCGTCTGTGCATTTACAACCAAATATAGGTGTTGATGTACAAGGGTTGGTGGCATCATGAGCTGGATGGGATCACTTGACTCTTGATGTATTGGTTATGAAGTTATTGGATCTTGACTCTTGGAGAAATTTGTTATGAAGTTATTATGTTGCTGTTTTGGAAATTTTGAACATGTAATTAGCTATTCCAGCGATGTGTGTTTAGCAATCATTATTTCCGGATCACTTATGTCTTTATTCTTTGGCCTTTAGATCAGTTTCTTTGTTATAGCTAAAATAAAAATAATTTATTTTGTTTGATGGACATTAATTATGAAATGGGAAAGGTGAGACAAGAAAAAACAGTTTTGCACTTTTTTAACAATTTTCTAGTTAATTATTATTCAACTTTTTACACGTGAATTTTTGCGAAAAAATTGAAGTTCGAAAGATGTACTCATGTACTCGTGTCCAAAATTTAGACTCTTTTTAGCTATATCCCCATATCCTACATTTTAGAAAATAAAAGATCCGACACTTATATACGTTCCCGTACTAGATACCCGTATCCGAGTTCGAACATCATAGGGGGCATGTGTACTTGTGCAGTTTGAAAGATGGCACTACATCATTTATTTGTTTATTTATTTATTGTACTTCCATGTTTTATTTTAACAGCTAAACTCTTGCCAATATTTTTCTCTACATTGATTTAATGTGATCTAATGTTCTATGTAGCATCGTGGGGAGAGGCGAGGTCTTGGGGGTATATTTTTTGATGATTTGAACGATTATGATCAAGAGACGCTTCTTTCCTTTGCTACCGGTAATTTCCTATAAGAGGATCCTTGCTACTATGAAATTCCATGAATTATGGTCTTCTATATGTCCAATTTTTTCTTTAGGAAGTACTGAAGTTAATAAACTGGTGTTGGCAAGCTCTCTCTATATATGAGGCAGAAGCACTACTTTTACAAGCTTTAAAGAAGAAGAGAAGTTTAATTTTTCACTTTGAACTGGAATAAAAATAAAATGTGATTATTAGGTGGGATCTAATTCTTATATGCCTGATGGATTGAGCATTCCCTTTACAATGTAATTCTGGGTAATGACTACAGAGTGCGCCAATACTGTAATTCCTGCATATATACCCATAATAGAGAAGAGGAAGGATGTGCCATTTACTGACAGACACAAGTCATGGCAGCAACTGCGTAGAGGACGCTATGTAGAATTCAATTTGGTAAGAGACCGTATTTAATATTCCAACCAAATACTGTACTTAAAGATATTCTAACTTTACCCTTTTACAATTGAAGGTTTATGATCGTGGCACTACATTTGGTCTCAAGACTGGTGGAAGAATCGAAAGTATTCTTGTCTCACTTCCCCTAACTGCACGTTGGGAATATGACCACGTAAGCTTTTATTCAACGTTTTATTCGACTGAATGTTTCATTGTAAATGAGAGGAGTAGATTATTGAAGTAAAATAACTATTTTGTTTGCAGCAACCAGAAGAGGGGAGTGAGGAATGGAAACTGCTGGATGCGTGCATCAACCCCAAGGAATGGATCTGAGATTTTTCATCGCAATGTTGCTGTGCTGGGCCTACTTATGTGTTGGTTCGTCCATTTTATTGTATGTTTTTTAGTTATTTTCTTAGCAATGTTGATACAGAAAACCCAAGTAGGAATGGGTAACTTGTTCAGATCTCATCTGTACACAATGAGGAAAAATTCCATTTGTGATATATTTGGTGCTTCGGGTGTCTTCTTTCAGGTTGAGCTAAATCTAGTTTTTGAGTAATTGAACACACCATGAAGCTTCCAAGCTGTGGCAAAAAAATCCAAAATTTCCATCCAAATAATTCTGCGATTCCAGGTTTTCACCACCATCTTGACTTCCAACTCATATCCAGCCGAGTCACAAGCTCATCTTGAAGTGGAGTAATGATTGTATTTGGAAAATGCACTTTTAAGTGAGAGATGGTAAAGAAGGGGTTGAATTCAAGATATAGAGAACGCATTTAAATAGAGGAGGCTCAAAGCATCAAATTGTTTTCAATCAACACAAGGGCGGAGCTAGAAGAAAAGATTTGTGAGGGCAAATTACACAAAAATAATAATCGCGGGGGACAAAAATTGAAAATTATAAGGATATATTTATAAAAAATTTGAAATTCTAAATTTAGTGTGGGGACAGTTGACCCCACTCCCCCACACTAAATCCGTCACTGAATCAACACAAAACATGCTATTAGTTGCGAGAGTCGAGTCATATTGCAATAAATAACAATTAGTATATCCATAGCATCGTACTGCAAACTGCAATAGTTTTCATTTAAAAAAGTTCGGAAATGAAAAGATATAGCATCTGTCATGCTACTAGTCTAATAGCCATGCTTTATGCCCCGGGCATTAAGGCTTTTCCATGCCACTAAAGATCCCTTGGCTAGCTTAGGTGTGTTGTTAGTGTGCTGTGGTACCATTGCTCAGCTTGGACGTCTTTGTTGTGTATTTCTTCAAAATGGCCTGGTACTCACTCCTTAAGCAAGCCTAAACGCTCTTGTGCTTGCTATTCCCTCTTCAAGAAGTTAATGTGGATCCTCATCCTCATCTCTTGAACTCTCAACTGATTCAGTAGAAGCCATTATTTCAAGTCAAGCCTTTTCTTGGTAGTTGCATTCTTTCTCGAATGTAGCAATTCAAATACGTCGTAGCACACAAAGGATGCAACACAGCCATGTCATGTCACATGAAGGCAGCAACACATGCACATCGTGGTACCAAGGTAGATATATTGTGGCACATAAGGCAACAACACAAGTATGTCATGGCACCTAGTCAGGCACATTGTAACACACGAATGCAGCAATGCAAGAAGGTAGTGGCACCGAAGGCAACAATGGAGACACACGAAGACAGCAACTTATGCATATTGTGGCACCAAGTCGGGCACAACATAGCAAACGACGGCAACAATGCAGGCACGTAGTGGCACACGAAGGTAGCTATAAAGGCAACAACACATGCACATCACAGTATACGAAGGCAGCAACATAGGCACGTAGTGGCATCAAGTCGTGTAAGGCCAAGACACGATATTAAACTAAAGAACATCAAATATAAAGTGCAGAAATTAAAGAAGCAACACAAGAATTGTTTCGGCCTAAGCCCCAGAGGTTCAGCGATCACATTAAACGCCTACATCCCCCGTTGAGCATCCAACAAGTTGGATAATGCTCAGTTGCA
>CAIGRT010227322.1:0-11039 GCA_903798405.1 Fraxinus platypoda | reverse complement strand
TTTTTTTTTTTTTTTTTTTTTTTTTTTTTGCAAAAAAAATGCATTTTGGAATAGCAAAATTTTTGGAGTTAAGTGTAATATTATTTTATTGAAAAACATATAGTTGAAAATAAGAAAGTAAAAAATGTATTTAAAAAAAAAAAAGAATCAAACAAGATCTAAATAAATAAATAAAATGAATGGGACAGTAAATGGAGATTGAGGATTTTCTGTCTTGAACTCGCCCTCCCCTCCATAAATTATTTTACAATGAGAAACGCTACATGTAAAGAAATATTTAACAGAGTTTTTGACAAATTGTTAGCGACAAAGCATTCATTGGATGTTGAACATAAAATAAATTTAAACCGAACTGATTTTTAACATGGTGATTTTCGAAAATGTCATGTAATGATCTCATTATTAGTTGTGAATTTGTAATCAAGAAGAGTAAAATATCCCAACCAAACATCCCCTTCGTGTTCATCATTTTCTCCCCCGATAATTGCACGCCCTAATTCGAGATTTTCGCCACAATACAGAAATCGACGCCTGAATTCTTCTTCTAGATGAGCGTGTTCGGCGGAGACAGCTGGGTTCGGGAGGCTCAATACCGGAAGAGAAGAGTCGACGATTTACTTCTCGAAGACCTCGAAGCTTCTGCTTACAAGAAACTATCCAATGGAAAATTCACTTGCCTTGTTTGCCCTCACAACCCTGTATTCGACACCCCGCTTTTACTCTCCGTAAAATTCCATACCCAAATTCTGAAATATGTTTTTTAATCACATTTTTATTACTTGAATTGTTTTTGTATTTGAATTAGGAATTTTAGTTGATTTTTGACACAGAGATACATGGCGAGAGATCTTAAGTTTTGAGTATGCCTTTTTTTTTTTTTACCACATTTTTATTACTTGAAATTTTTGTTGTAATTGTAATTGAAAATGAAACTTATCGGATTTTTGTTACAGATACATGGCAAAAGATCCTAAGTTTTGAGTATGCTTTTCTTAAACACATTTTTATTACTTGAAATTGTTACTGTAATTGAATTCAGGATTTTAGAAGACTGAAGTATAGTTGATTTTTAGGTACAGGATCCTAAATTCTGAAATTTGTTTTTTAAATTTCATCACGATTTTATTAATTGAAATAGATTATTGTTATTGAATTGAAGATGTGAGAAGAGTGAAGTAATTTTAGTTGATATTGGATTCAGATGCATAGCAAAGGACCACGCCATAAAGCCGCAGAGTCAAGGAGGAAGGAGAGAGAATTATGGAAACAAGAAGAGATAAGTAAGAGATTAGCAATGTCAAACTATGTTACCTCCACCTCGGGCAGTAATGTATCTTATCAACAATGTAGAATTGGGGGAAAACCGTTGATTGAGCGCACGCAGAAGGCAGCTTCTGAGATATTTTCTAATGAAATTAATGAACAGAGGAATAAATGTAGGAAATCGGATGGTGAAACTGTGATTAGTAGTTGTGTATATGGTCAATCTATTCAGTGGAAGGAACGTCCTATTGAAATGGAGGTGCCTCGAAAGGAAGTAGTTGTTGATCAGGTGCAACAATTGGATTATAGAGAGCGTCAAGAGAGGGCACTGAAGTTCACGGCTGCTGGCTGGAAGCGTGACTGCCATGGCAGGTGGTTTAAGGATGAAAATGTAAGCTTTCATTTCTTTGACTTTATGTGTAAGTGGTAAACTGGTAATGCTGTATGGATTTCCGGTTTAACTTGCAGCGATAAATTTGAGGACAGTTTTATTATTTCTTGTTGGCATATTATACTTGGTTCTACATAATAAAATTTTATTAGAATAAATCACTTCAAGCTGGTAGAGTTCTGTGTGATGGTTTCATTTGATTGCAGGTTGAGTTTGACTCTGATGAAGAAGATCTGAATGTCGTCTTAAATGGTAACTGAGTATCATTCGGAGATATCTGCAAGTTATTTTTGTATATTACTGACGACAGTGTAACTGGTTGTGTGTATGCACATATAAGGGATGCTTGATTTTTCGTCTGTTAAAATGCAAACATATTGGTATTCTTTGCATCTACAAAGGAAATGACCAGCAATTACATTCCAAGCTGTTGTGTGGCATCACAATTTGTATCTTATAACGAAGCTATTTTCAGCTTTGCTAACTGAATATTGACAAGGGACAATTGGATAAGTTTGGTCTTGTAGTATTCTTTCTCTCAATGTCATTTTGAGCTTCGTTTGGGCATGTATAATCTGCGCAGATAAATTTAAAGATGCTTTGAGGTTGGAAGACTAAGCTCGAAGTGTTTTGGTGTCAAGTGAATAGGTTTGAAAACTTTTTGATGAGAATGGATTTCGACTTCTTATGTTTGAATCTGTATTCATTATTCCCCCAGCAACATGTAGAAAAACGCCATGTCAAGCTAAAACCCTGTAGAAGGTTACATTTGGGTTCATGTAGCTTTGTCACGCCTTGTGTGATAATTGGCACCTTAACTTTGAAGTTCTTTTGTACTTAGAAACAAACATAAGCCTGTCAAGTTACATTGTAGATAGTGTTCATCACGGGTAGAACCTCCACCCCAACAAAAGGCACAGCAGAACACAGCTTCCAAAACATGAAACCACAATCACAACCTACTTCTGAAGTTCACGTATTATATAAATAATCATATATGAACTCGGGGAACAATTGTTATGCCTTGCCACAGAGGCTCAAGAAGAGACCTACGTGACTGCCATCAAGGAACCTCACAAGGGCCAAAACTCCACGTCATCAGAGGTGACAAAGCAGGCACCTTAACCAAAGCATCAATACAAAGATAACTGAAGCAAGGCATCTCTTGTTGCACCCTTTTTATGGAAGAACAATTCACTGCTTCAGCCGAGGCCGAAGCCCACTTGGGAAAAGTAGAAGTTTCCTACCTTGAGGAGCATCTCTCACCACCACTTCTCCCAAGAGATCTTATGCACATAGGATTCTTTGAAAATGATTGATGTGACTTTTTGCAACAGGCATCATGTGAAGTCGTTTCAACCTATATTTTAGGTATGCAGACCTAAGCTATAGAGTTACTTTTCAGGAAACATTAAACGTTGCAGGTCCTATGGCTGCCTGAAAGGACACCTATCATGGGACGCCTCGACTGCTGAGATGAAATCATGTGTCTCTTCATCCAAAGGTCACCGCTTCATCATTACCGCTATAAAAGCCTACCACCCTTACCAGCTGAGGGTAATGTAACTTTGAATACCAAAGACACTATAAGATCATTCTCTCACCTTTACACACTCGTACACATCTTCAGTGTCCGAACACTTAAGTGGCTCACATCTAAAGTACGTCTCACACCCAAATATATTACTTACTCAATTGACCTGACCGTCGAAGTGTTCGCAGTTGCCTCCCCGCCATCGGAGAAGGCCACGTGCAACTAACGGTTTATCCAAATGTGTAAGAACAAGCTTGCATGGACGTGAGTGGAGTTGGAATCCGTTGTCCGCGCCTACGGTGCAAAAGAAGGTCAACATGTAGATGCATACTTAGCTATTATATTTGCATGAATAGCATGCTTTCGGGCTTAATTGAGTTTTGCTTCACAGGTAATTGGGACCGCTTATATTTTGGTGATTGTTGACACAAAGTTGCATCTTTTGGGGATTAGGCGTTTTTGGGATCTTGTGCTCCCTGGTTAAATTCGACTTTCTAGGGTCAGAACTTTGGCTCGAATTGAGAGGGCCAGTCTTTTAATGATGATATTCATTTTTGGTTCACGCATAATTTAGATGGTGACAAAATCAGCTTGATATCCGCAACCATGAAACTAAAATTCTGGATCCATTTCTGATTTATGACAGATTAATCATCTAGCACAATTTGAAAACATGGTTGTTTGCTTAAAATTGGACTAAGCTGTGAAACCAATTGATAGCGCCATAGACACGAGAGCTGATCAAGATTTTAGAGGCAGGACAAATTATAAACAAGTTTGGTCTTTAGTCAGATAGTTGAGTGGTGCTTCGACACACTCGGTGAATACCACCTACGGCCATGTATCCCCACTCCCAAATCAAGTTCCTCTTAGGTTTTGCAACACTAAAAGGCATCAATTACTCATGTAACGACACTTTCTACTTCATCAAATGTGTAGCCTTCTGAGTAGCATTATTAACATGTAAAATGATAATACTGACTCTATGCTGCTGCTCTTGACGATTGTATGGTGTTGAGATTCGTTCTAATTGTTGCTGAAGAATAAGTCATGATCAAGACAAAACTGACTTAGTTCATGTTTGTCAAAGTTGATAAGTAATCACAATTCTCGCAAATTCTATGCATTTTCATGGAAGTAACAATTTTTATTTACTTTTTAATTACATATTCTTCGAAATTCACTGCTTGGAATCAATTATAAGTTGACAAACATGAACTTACATTGAATGGCCCATCTTTCTTGAAGCTATATCTACGCTTGACACGTACGTTGAAGACAAGTTTGATGAAGTGAACTTGAAAAGATAGAAAATAATATTCAACTAACACTTCTGTCTTTCTTCTTTAATTTTGGAATTTTTCTCCTTGTACAGAAGAAATCTTTCTGTAAAAATTACCGACTCTCACATGGGACTGACCCCCATGTGATTTAAGTATTACAAAAAAAAAAAAGGGCCACACCTTGATGTGTGTAATCTGTATGTTTTACGGAAAAAAAATTTCTGTACATGTAGAAGTGCTCTTAATTTTGTTCATTTTTGTGTACTCCAGAATCTCAAGAAATGTGGAGATCATTATTCAATAAATGCTCGTGTTAGTTCAGCAACCGACTCTTTAAGTGATTCATATGAATTTAACGCCTACTCTGAGACCCATTTTTGGGGGAGAAATATGCTTTGGAATAATAATATTTTAAAGGATGTGTGGTTAAAAAATAAGAAAAATGTTTTCAATTTACGTGTGAAATTATTTTATGGGAGAATATGTGATTGAATACAAATTTTGGTAAAATGAGTTTTTGAAAAAATGGAGGCTAAACATAGGCTAAATACAAAGGAACTTCATTATTTTCAAATATCAGAATGAATTAAATTTGGGGCCGCCAACTTTATGTCATACATAGTTTTTTATTTTTTTTATTTTTTTTTCTAAACTTTATATCCTTTTATCTTGATTAATCAAGATATAAAAGAAAAAAATATTAATAATAGTAGTTTGTATTATCTTTTCTTTTCACCTAATTTTTTACCCTCATTATCCACACACTAATGGTGGAATAGGTCTAGAGCACGTCATGTTTTTAATAGAAAATCCCATTCGTTGCTACTTTTTTGCGACGATAATCCTATTGTGTGGACCATGTTTCACATTCTAGAAACCCTTCAATTCTTATTTATTGCATTTTTTTTTTCCAAAAAGGATAAGAAAAGTTCCTAGTTAGGTAGTTGTCACCATTTCTACGGTTATTGCCGAAAAATATGAAAATATAACACAAAAAAGTACTGCAAAAGGGGGCAAAGTGAGACAATGAAGCACATCAAAACTACAACAAAGCACATTAGGGTGCAAATACTTTAACTAGTTGAGAAACGATTTATAAATCAATTATAAACGTTCAAGTATATCATACTCTGTTCGTATAAAAGTAAAAGTAGTTAGGGTTTATCTTGTTCCACTACAAACCAAAATTTTGACCGTTAGTGGGTCCCACAGCTGCCACTTATGTGTGAAGAAAGTCAACCAATGTGGCCACCAACGGTTGAATTCTTGCTTAAAATTGGCACCAGACAAGCCCTTAATAAGTTCATTTTTCTATGTTATTAAAGTCAAACATAAATTTCTATCACACATTAATAACCGTTACTTCTTTATTATTTACACATTTCGTGGGACCATTATTATGCCTCCTAAAAAATTACTAATAACTTTACGCGAACAGAGAATTTCAAAAATAAATAAATAATGAATTAGTATATATATATTTTTTTTTTCTTTTCAATTATAGTTAGGATTTGGACGTATTGTAGTCATATGACAAGAAAATCGACACATAACTAGCAATGTAGACATATATTTTGCTTGTAATTTTAATCATATACCAAGAATTGTTTGATAGTACCCATAGGCATAAGATGATTAGATCACCAAATTTCTTTCGGTCATCAAAATACCCTAGTAATTTTTACATGTCGTTGGGTAACTCGAACGGTTTTGATAACTTATATTTTTATTTTCTTCGAAATGTTTAGAAAATGAAATCACTTGTGTTTTCTTTCTTATGAGCTGTGTGAAATAGGCATTTAGTTTATCATAATAGTAAACTAGATAAGATTGATTTGAGCAGCCTTGAGTAGGGCCGTTTTTGAATTGATGTATCGGAGATTTAGGCAGTGGTTTTCACTTTCCATCGACATGAGCATGTCGGATGTTTGTGACTGTACACTTGGACATCAACCCATTGTGTCGAACATGTTTACTTCATTTTGTTTGTTGTGACTCAATGAGTCTTGGGTCTCGAGTTTTATATGAAATTTTAGGTAAATAATCATAATGTGGTGTTGATTATTTTTTATTATTATTTTCCTTAGTCTCGACGTGTTAGGCTGAATTTTGGGAACTTTTCCAAGCCCACAAATATAAAGCCGCAATAACGACAAGTAAAAGCTTAATGGAAGTTGTTAAGACTGATTTCTTTTAATTAATTTTTAGCTTTTCATTTCTCACGTTTTCTTGTCGTAGTAAAATTGCATTGTTCTTTTCGCTGCTTACTTTTTCTCTATGTTAATCTTCTTATGGATCGAGGACACGACCAATTTCTTTTCAAATTCTATAGAATTTTCAAATACGTTTTGGGAGCCAATATTGAGGTGTCAAACTATAATATTTTTCAGCTAAATTAAATTTGGACTTTCCAACCTTTTATAATATGATTACGAGTTTCTAACCTTCAAATGTGACGTTTGTAGTTCTTCAACCTATTTGAATATGTAAATTTGGATTCTCAAGTGACAAAAATTGTCATTTTAGAGGCTAAAATTGAATGGGACTTTAGTTCATATAGTGCGATTATGGGTCTTCAACCTTAAAAGTCACATTTTGGGTCCTCCAACCTATTTGACTACGAAAATTTGGATCCAAAAATCGTCAATTTAGATGCTAAAATCATATGGGACTTTTGGTTGAGTTGGATTTAAATATTAAGTTGTTTGGCAATTTTACCGTATAGCTATGAATCATATGAAAGTGCACGCGATTTTCACGTCTACATTGATTGGGATCCAAATTTACCAATTTAAATAGGTTAGGAGACCTAAAATCTCACTTTTAAAGGTTGGCAATTTATAACATCACTAAGTGAATTGTAGAAGAGCCTTACTCAATTTATTAGAAACAAAATTTAGCTTTTTTATTTCGACATTTGTTGACCCTAAGTTGCTTTGTGAATCGTATCCATATTTTACATTGTATTTAGGGTCCGTTTGGCAATGTTTTTTTGAAAAATCAAATTGTTTCAAAGATTAAGTTACTTTTGAATATATTTGAATAATTTTCTGTAATTGTTTTATGCGGTTATAAGAGTTTTTAGAGGAAGATGAATTAAGATAACTTCCTCATAAAGTTATTCTATAAAAAGTAAAAGTAAAATTAGAAGCTCTCTGAAACGGAGACTTATTCTTGATAGAATCATGGACGGTTAGCAGCATCATTATGACTGAATCTTGGTTAGCATTGATTAATTAAGTCGAAATTCATGCTAATTACACCTGATTAAATGATTACACCCACCATTTGGGTGATGAAATTCATGTTATTCTTCATTTATTTGCTCAAAGGGAATATGCTTTCATGAAAAAGAAAAGAAAAAGCTGGCAGAATTACAGGATTTTCATGTGAGTTCGCTATATAATTATGGACAATATTCATTGGCTTTTGATTAAGCTAATGGTGCAAATTAGTTGGTAGCTCCACCTTTACCCTACATTAATAACTATTGCTTAATTAAAGAAAAGCTTGACCCCCAAAGTAATGATTTCTCTCTCCCGCTACTTCTGTCTTGATATAAATTAAGAGTAATATTATTTAACATCACTGGTGTTAAAATATCAATCTAAGTGGTACCAATACAGCATTAAATGAGAGATATAATTAAATGAATTATTTAATTTTATCTCTCATTGAGTCTATCACTTAACGTCGCCTAAACTGGTGTTTTAGCATCAGTGATGTTAGATAAGATCATTCATAATTAAAGCTTATTCTTAATAAATTTATAGTTACTTAGACGAATCATTTCTTTATTCTAAGGTACTTTTCAGCTATAAACAAAATAGAATTAATTTATTTATAATCATGTTATACAAGGTCCCATTTCATAATTAAAGGTGACATAATTTTACACTGTTTGTTACCATGCTATATTATATTTTTCTTCTGGTTGAGTCCATTTTCAAAAAATAAAAAAAAATTCTCTTTTTTCTCTCTATGTTTGTTCATTTATTGATACATCCAATATAAGTTTATGAAAAAATAAATCCTTAAGACTTAGAGCTAGAATAGGCTATGTTAGGTTATAACCATATCAATGGTAGCTAGCATATTGTTGATGGATGAGAGTATACTTTAGTTACATGAGGTCGAACAACATAACTGAAAGTGTTGGGATTGATTTCTCCCAATTGTCACACAAACAGTAAAAATACGCCCAAGACACACACACTGTCGAAATGTAAATAACACAAGAGATTGTTCACCCAGTTCGGCCAAGCCTAATCTGGGGGGCTCAGAGGTAAATCGAGCTCATCACTATGCAAGAACCTTCAAGAGAGAATGATACAAGTTTGTACAACCAAGACTCAACAAAATACCACTTCTAAAAGATCATCGATCCACAAACGGATCTCTTAAATCAGCCTAATCTATACACAATCAGGAACTTCACTGCCTATCAACGAAGTGCAGATTTTGAACAAATATAACCTAAAACACTGTAAATAGTCACAACAAACCCTCAATAATCAAGGCTTAGACCTGACTCTACAATATAAACCAGCAAACTAATTGCAGATCAAGAACTGAATGGAAACCCTCGAAAAAACCCTCGAAATCGCCTCACAGAGAGAACCAGAATAAAAACCATATGAAAGGCAATCTAAAAGTGACGGTACAGTAGCCATAGGGGGTTTATATTCATTAAACCTCAACCTTAGATCAAATCCAACGATCCGGGTAAGTCTCAACAAAAATAGATCCGAGTGAAGACAAATAGGCCAATAGAATCATGCCAAGTGGATGGACCAAGCAAAAAAACGCTCTTTTACTTATGAAAACGAGTTTTAAGAACCACAACTCACAATCTTTACCTTGGTTCTGAAACCCCTCATCCTCTCTAGTTGCTACAATGCATAGGACAGGTATTTTTACCCTACATCATCACCTAGGTACCTGCAAAAGATTAACCAGTATCAATATGCAGTAAAGATAAACAAATTCTAAACTTGTTTAAAGGTAAAATTTTGGTTCCCATATCAGATGGATTTACATCCGTATGAATTTTTTCAAGTATAATCTCACCACATGCAATTTTCTCACGTATGAAATGATACTTCACCTCAATATGTTTGGATCTTTCATGATAAATATGATTTTTGCATAATAGTAAAGCACTTTGACTATCAGTGAAAATTGTATGTGTCTCATGTAAAAAATTCAACTCTTCCAAAATCCCCTTTAACCAGATATATTCTTTTGATGATTCAGCTATTGCTACATATTCAGCCTATGTACTGGATAATGTGACAATAGGTTGAAGTTGTGACTTCCAAGTGATACAATTATCACCAAGTGTAAAGAAATATGCAGTAGTAGACTTCATTTGGTCTTTATCCCCAGCAAAATCAGAGTCTACATACCCTTTCAATGTTAATGGACTAGATCCCTTCCTAAACACCAAANCCTCTGTACTGGATAATGTGACAATAGGTTGAAGTTGTGATTTCCAAGTGATACAATTATCACCAAGTGTAAAGAAATATTCCGTAGTAGACTTTCTTTGGTCTTTATCGCCAGCGAAATCAGAATCTACATACCCTTTCAGTATTAATGGACTAGATCCCATCTTAAACACCAAACCTACTCTAAGTGTTCCAGCTATATATCTCAATAACCACTTTAACCCAGCCCAATGAGGTTTCCCCGGATTAGACATAAACCTACTTTGAAAACTGATAGAATATGCCAAATCAGGCCTAGTTGTAACCATTAAAAACACAACAAATCATATGGCATTAGCATATGGAATGTTATTCATATCTTTAAATTCAAATTCAACTTTAAGACATTGGGTTGAAGAGAGGTTCATGTGGGCAGTAAGGGGAACATTCACAGACTTAGCTTCTTTCATGTCAAATTTGATTATAACTTTATTCAAGTATGTTTCTTGAGATATAGTCAATATATCTTCTTTCCTGTTCTTGCTAATAACCATTCCCAAAATTTTCTTGGCATTCCCTAAGTCTTTCATATCAAATTCAGATTTTAGGAAATTCTTAAGCCTTAATATCTCAGCTTTGCTAAAACTAGCTAGCAACATATCATCTACATATAGAAGTAGATACACCTCATTGCCAGCTTTAGTATTGTTATGTACAAGCAATGATCATATTTACTTCTCCTAAAACCAATTTTTAGTACATATGCTTCAAACCTTATGTATCACTGTCTAGGACTTTGTTTAAGTCCATACAGAGATCTTTGCAACTTGCATACAAAGTCAAATTTTCTTTTTTCCTCAAAGCATTGGAGTTGACTCATATAAATGTCCTCTTCAAGCTCCCCGTGTAAGAAAGTCGTCTTAACATCTAATCGTTTAAGTTCCCAATTGAATTGAACAACTAGTGCAAAAATCAATCTTATAGTTTTGTATTTGATTACAGGAGAAAAGATTTCATTATAATCAACACCTTCCCTTTGAGTAAAACCCTTGGCCACAAGTCTCACCTTATATCTCAAAGGATCGGTAGAATTAATTTCTTCATTGACTTTGAAACATTGAACAACTCTCTGAGTTTCA
>CAIGRT010227314.1:0-10297 GCA_903798405.1 Fraxinus platypoda | reverse complement strand
CGAGCATTAATGAAGAAATATATAAAAGAAGGCCCAAAATATATAGCCCAATTTCTTTTTTCCGTTTTCAGTTTTTAGATTAAAAATTATCTCAACATAACCATTACCAATACATACACTTGACGTCGAGTCGTGCAACGCACGTCCAACACTAGTAATTTTAAATGTCAGAGCATCCAAAAAAATCCACTTAACTGTTGGATCCATTGGCATATATACCCTTCATTTTACTTTTGCAATGTCATTCTTACCCCTGTCATCACTCAACTAGATGGCAAAATTAGGGGCACAAATGTCATTTTATGCATTAAGCCATTAACCAACTTATTAGTCAAACGCATGTGATCACATAATTGTACAGTCACGTAAGGCCCGATAATGTTTGAAAACGTTGAAAATTTAATGGTTTTTAATGGGGGCCAAATGGGGCACAATCTTCTTCCATCGCTTTCACTAGATGAAGGCACCCCATTACCCTTGTTTGTTTGAATCAGACATAACCTAGCAAGTCAGAAGCCCAGCAAAAGTAAAAAAAATTCAGCTATGGAAGTTGATCGAGTGCCGGCCCCTATAAGGTAAGCATTTTGTTCTCCTGCAATTGGTATACTTCGAAAATTAACGCAGCATGGCGCAACGCAGCGGCCTAATATATTTTTATAACACCTTTTATTGAGATAAATTGTCGATGAGTTAAGCCCCTTGTAAGGGGAGATTGCCAGGGAGACTGGTGGAGCCTGTGCNGCCCCTATAAGGTAAGCATTTTGTTCTCCTGCAATTGGTATACTTCGAAAATTAACGCGGCATGGCGCAACGCAGCGGCCTAATATATTTTTATAACGCCTTTTATTGAGATAAATTGTCGATGAGTTAAGCCCCTTGTAAGGGGAGATTGCCAGGGAGAAAACCAGGGAGACTGGTGGAGCCTGTGCATTGGCTGGGATAAAAGTGTTTAAGGTCTGCGTGCCACCTATTCCGATTGTAGCAGAGTTGATTGTCCATAAAGATTGATGGGATATGTGTGATATGATTAGGTTCCACGTACTAAAGAGTTCTTTAATTAATTTCTTGATATGTCTTGTAATTGATAGATATGCAGTAGTTACCGGCGCAAACAAGGGCATTGGGTTGGAGACTGTCCGGCAGCTTGCACGCGCAGGCTTGACTGTTGTTCTTACAGCCCGAGACGAGAACCGGGGTATAGCAGCCACATCACTGCTTCAGGAATCAGGTTTATCAAATGTAGTCTTTCATCAGCTTGACGTTCAAGACAGAGAGAGCATAGAATCATTGGTCAACTTCATAAAAACACAATTTGGAAGGCTCGATGTTTTGGTAAAACTGCAATGCTTTTGTTTCATACTTCATTTTCTTCTTTTTATACCACATTTGATGATTTAATTTCGTCAGGTAAACAATGCTGGAGCTTCTGGAGTTTTAGTTGATGAAGACGGCCTCAGGGCATTAAATATAGATCCTGCAACTTGGGTAAGATTTTGTGGTACTTCAGTCGATCCAGCTTTTATTATCGTCCCCCACCTTTCAAAGACTAAAATAAATATGTTACCACGTGAGAACTTAAGCTTTTAGACTTGATTGATCAACATGGTATCAGATTAGTCAAATGTTGTGATTAAGCTAAAAAATTTGACGTGTCATAACTATTTCATCTAAAAGCTTAAGCGGGTAAAGCAAATACATAGTTATTTATAAGTTGGCAGTGACGAGACTTGAGCCCAATATTTTTGCCTTTGGTACCATATTGAGCCAGCCATTCTCATCTAGAAGAACTGTCAAAGATAGAGACATTTCCTTATTTAGCTTGAGTCTTCAACAACCTGCACGTGTTGGGGGGAGGGGGTATTTAAGGGTGAATTCAAGTATAAATTTGTCGCTTCTATAAGGTCTTAAGCTTTTAGAGGAAGTAATTCAATGCTACTGCTAATACTTGTCTCTTATCTAGTGCAGTTAGCAGGAAAGGCAGTCAACTTGGTTCAAGATGTGATGAAAACAACCTATGTGAAGGCAAAAGAATGTTTAGATACTAATTACTACGGTGTCAAAAATGTAACAGAAGCTCTTCTTCCTTTGCTACAGCTTTCGACCTCTGGAGCAAGGATAGTAAATGTTTCTTCCCTAAGAAGTGAATTAAGAGTAAGCAGATCATTCTGCTCCCCTTGGACCTTTTTTTTTTACCTAATATTATCCAGTGTTGTCTACTATGCTTCACCAAATATGCCATGGAGCTTCGACGATACCTTTAATCAAGAAATTCCCTCTCATCCACAAGTAGGTGGAGACTGTCGGAAAAATTGGTTTGTTGAGGCTGTTTTGACATAATTTTGAGTGGAACCCGTTTGTTCATTTTGGAAGATCGGAGTTGATTCGTGTTCTCTTCCGCAAAAACATCGAAATCATATATTTAGTAGCCAAAAATGATAATCGGGTGAAAGAGAAATTGGAGTTCAATGATGACCATTTGGAAGGAAGAGTATAAATAATCACGTAAGTTTCATACACATGAAATTGGGAAGTTTCATGGGTATGAAATTAGGATTATTCTATGTGTACACCTTGTGGTGTACACAATCTTTTACACGCCCCTCACATGAAGGGGGGCCCACAAATATTTTATTGTGTATGGGCCCCCCTCCATGTGAGAGGGGTGTGAAAGATTGTGTACACCATTGTGTACACATAGCTACCCATGAAATTAAGTGATGGGGGGGAAATTATATGTAGTTTGTCCCAAACATGAAGATTATAAAAACAATAACCACTTTATAAATGTGTGGCATAGAGACTCCCTCCACGTGTGCACGCTGGTTGTACATCGGACTTTGAACTTGTGTGTCCTACGTACACAAATGTCGGACCAAACGGAGCCAAAATTGGTCCCTTAGGAGTGTTTACGTTTTGCTTTTATTTCCTATAAATTTATTTTTTTTGAACATTTCAAATTCTCTAATTGAAACTCTTGATTTATGCCTGTGTTAATGAAAAGACTAACAACCAAATTAATGGTGGGTAATGGCCATAAGACCAGTAACTTCTGGCCTGTTAATTCCATTACAGTCTACTTATATGGTCCATATTCTTCCACTCCAAAAAATGAAAAATTCCATAGTCTCCAGCTTCTGTTTTCATGATTCTGTCTTTCTATATTTTCCAGTTTTTTTGTCTAAGTCTTGGTGGTTGGTCTAGAATCAGACTCAGTTCGCCGAGTAGAAATTACAGTGCACAATTTCTACAGGTTTATCCGTTGTATCCTAGGAGACAGACGCTCAATAAAACCTCAAGCTCTAATGGTGAGGGAGCTAATATGTTTTAAGGAAATTGTGTTTACACGGTCTCAGTTTGCTGGTTTCTTCCCTAATAAAGACTATACATTTCTGCAGTTTATTTCAGATTCGAGTTCTTAGTTTTAATTCCCTGTTTATTCATTATACAGTAATAAAATAGAGCTTGTTTGGTAGAGATTAAAATCGGATTAAAATTGAAAAACTAGCCGTTATTGTTGACTTTTATTAGACGAGTGGGACCAATAACGGCTATATTTTCAATTTTAATTAGATTTTAATTCCTCCCAAACAAACTCTAAATAGAATATTATTCTGTAAATTGTATTCTGTCTAACAGAAACAAATATGTAAATTTAGCTGAAGTCTGCTGATACTTTTCATTTGTAATGCAGAGGATCCCGAATGAGCAGACTAGAGAAGAACTTGGAGACATTGCCACTCTAACTGAAGAGAAAATTGACAAGATATTGCAAAGATTTCTGCATGATTTGAAAAATGATAAACTAGAAATCAATGGATGGCAAAAAATGCTACCAGCCTACAGCATATCAAAAGCCACACTGAATGCATATACTAGAGTTCTTGCAAAGAAGTACCTAAAAATGTGCATAAACTGTGTCCATCCAGGATATGTCAATACAGATATTAATTGGCATACTGGGACAATGACAGTTGAAGAAGGAGCTGAAGGTCCTGTTATGTTGGCTCTTCTTCCCGATGGAGGTCCGACCGGAAGCTATTTTGATCGTACTGAAGTGGCGGAGTTTTGACGAGTCGTTTCCTTTGCAGACATGTCTGTGAAATTATGCAATAACGTATGTTATGTTTTTCATTCAATACTTTCGTAGTTTTCTGTTATGTTTTAAATTCAATACTTTTTTCTATTTTTCAATTAATTAGTACTTGATGATATTTTGATCGTATAAAAGTAGCTGGGCGGGTTTTAATAGATCCTTTCTAATCAAGATTCGGCAAAATATTTTAACCTGCGAGACAGCCTGGGTGTACTTTTGGACTCTTCTCTAAAAATTAGGAGTTGCGATAAAGTTTTACAATCGGTCATTAGATGACTTCAACAAATGTTGTTTATCTGGATTTGTGACCGATATATACTCATGTTTTATAGAGATGAATGAATAGCTTTGAATTGTATTTTAGGAAGAAAAAAAATGTTAAAATCTTGTTCAGTGTCGTGGACTTGGAAAACCAAGTCGGAAAGACTCCAGTAGAAAGGCAGGTCGACTTCAGATTGCTCCGAAACCTAACAATTTGACTCACATTTGAATGCTAAACCCAATTACACATATGAATGCAATTCTACTTCTTCGATGTTAATAATAATGATCTGAATGTTGATCAATGTTTTATAGTAAATGGAAGTACAGTAGTAAATTGCTATCACCAAGTAGTACAGTTTCAATGCAACAGAACCAAAGTACAATTTGTAAAGAACCGAGTACAACATGTCAAAGTTGTACCATGTGTGTATTCGACATACTTTCCAATTTGGATATTTCGATCAAAGGTACTAAAGAGTTTCCATCTACTGTCGAATTAAAACGATCTTCACCAGTCCCTTCGGGGGTGGCCGAGTTGGTGGGACAGGTGAATGCGGAGACCAAAGGTCACGAGTTCGAATCATCTGCCAACACTTCCTCGGTCGAGCCCGTCGCACCGAACTTGCCTAGTAGGTTTACCTCATCTGTGTGGTTTGTGGGTTACTGCACATGGAGCGAGATTTACCTAGTGTACATTCACAATGGTCGGGGCCTCCGCCCCTTCGGGGTAGCCGGGGCTCCGCTGTGGATAGCGGCTGCGGGTTTCTACGTATAAAAAAAAAAACGATCTTCACCATATATTTGAAGGGACGTCATTATAAACAGGACTAGAATTTGTTCTTGGACAAGTTTTACTACAAAGGTTCCATCAAATGCTTGTCATAATTAAGTCCATTAAATATAAAAATAATGACTAAAAAAACTTTTCACTATATTAAGGAATAGATCGACTTTAGTACAACTGTCACAAAAGGCGAATAGCAAGATACATGACATAACCATGGGTCACACGGTAGTCAGCCCGAGTATATTTATAATTGAGTTGCATTCTTGTATTTATCAACCTTAGCATCTTAGATGGTTGAATTTCTATACATTTTTTTTTCGAATCTTAGACTAACTAAAGTATTATCGTTGAGCTTCTAAACAATGACATTTGTTCTTGAGTTTTGCGGTAAAGAGTTGACTTTTGGCTCGATGGATGACCTAATACCTTAAATGATGACTTGGTTGGATGCAATTTGGAAATTTAAGTGCTTGAAATCAATCACGCTACATGTAAATTCTTGTTTACATTAAATTTGACATCCTAATACATGTCATCCATCATAACCATTAATTTTTACATTACACTTTCTTATCACTCGTCATATTTTGACACATAAAGGAGAATGTCAACAATAATGTACATATAGCTTAATTCACTTGAAATAAATCAGTCTATTAAATACTGAAAAATGACTCGACCATACATGAAATACTAATAATTTACTACTTTACTAAACACAATTTTCACAATCAAGTTTCATTAACAATATCTCTCTCTTTCTAACTATGATTAATAAGAGCTCGTTTGTTAGAGTTGTTTTTGAAACTAAGAAACTAATTTTAAACCTATTTTGATTTATTTTTTTTGATAATGTTCTATGTGATTAAAATAATTTTTCAAAAAAATTGATTTAAGTTAGCTTCCTCGTAAAGCTGTTCCATAAGAAACATAAGCCTCTGTTTGTCTCCATTTTTTGTCAATTTTTTTTTTCTCAAACTTATTGTCAACCGCACAATAAGTTTGAGAATAAGAATATATGATTACTGGACAGAATATTGTGATTGTTCTAGGTGTTTTGATCTTGGCATGTATGATGTAAGTATAAGAAAACTTACTGAATTCTTGTTTTGTGAATATATGATTTCTTTTCAATGCTTTGGTACTCAGATTCTGCTTGAATTTTGGGAAAATTTACATTGATATTGGTTTTCCGAAGTAATACAATAATATTGTTGTCTTTTTTAAAGATGGCATGCAATGCAAATTTTAGGGTGAGATTTGTTGGAACATATGAAAATTACATTTAAGCACAGCAGATCAACAGCACCTTCAGCATATCAGATCACCTCCAGCTCACGTTCACTAGCACATGCATTTCCTTCCAGATCACACGCAGCCTTCTATTCTAGATCCTTCTTATTGTAGTTAGTTTGTTAGATTTACTCTATAAATAGAGATATGTAATCACCTTTACATTTGAGCTTGATGAATTAATAAGTAACTCTCCTATCATCAGTTCCTTCAATGTGTTTTACATATTGAATTTATCTTTTCATTTCCTGCTTCAGTTTATTTTCCTTCCTGCACTAGAGTAGCTTAATTTCAGTTTCTATCCTTTAATTTCTGCTGCTCTTCTGATCTGTTATTGCTGGTTCCATTTCATTTTCCTTCATGTTTCTACAATCTGTGCTGGCTGATTTCGATTTCTTAAGAAGATTGTGCACTTTGGTAAATCAGTAGAATTGAATATGTTAACAAAGGCTGAAATAAGGAAAATTGGCTTCCGTATGCTAATTGTTAGTAAAAATTTTATGCTTGTAGTACGAGTAGACGAGTAGTTTTGCAAAATTGTTAGTAATCCATTAGGGGCTGTTCTCTTTGTGTTTGAGTTTTGAATTCATTTTGAGTTTTGTATTTTGAATGTCCATTTTGAGATTGTTGAAAATGTGTTCTTTTTGAAATTTTGAAAAATTGTTTTGAAAATACCCAAAACGTGTTTTGAAAATCTTGACTTGATTATAACTGAAAACACTTTAACTTATTTTCAAAAACGCGTTTTCGAAAATGGGAAAGAGAACTCGTTTTCATTATTTAAAAAATCGAAAACAGAAAATAGCTTGAAAATGGTAAAGAGAACATGCTCTTAGTTTTTCTCAAGATGTTCGATGTGGAAGACCTCCACATCTAATCCACATCTAATTTCTATATGAAATTATTTATTAGTGATATATGTTTATGATATAGGGGAAACATCCTTTTTATGCTTACTATTCTCTCTGAAAAGTTTGAATTCGAAACGTGTGACTAGAAATCTCACATGTTATGCTTGCATCAACACAAATAAACATAAGCTTGCTCTCGTGTATTTCTCATGCAAATATTCATCTCTGGTGCATCTTAGAAATATTCTTTAGTAATGTGGACCAAAATAGATAGAGCATTCGGTTTTTGTTACTCTGGCTGTATTTACTTGTTCTCATTCATTACCCTAGTATTATTCCCCGTGGTTGCCTGGTCGTACAGATAATGAGATCAAGAACTTCTGGAACACTAGAATGAAAAGAAGACAACGTGTTGGTTTACCAATATACCCTTCTGAAATATGATTCCAAACATTAATAGAGAACCAAGGAAACGAGGACTTTGGTACTTTCTCTCAACATCACAACCTCACACCGATTAGTAACTTTGAACCACCTGTGGAATTCAAATATTTGGAACTTAATCAGCAGTTATATACACCGACACTTTGTGATATTCCTCAGACTAGCTTGCTTGATATTCCTGCAAGTAACCTGCCAGAGCAAGGTCTCAACCCCTCTTACACTGGAAAGTCTGTGCTCTCAACATTCTACCCATCAAAATGTTTTCAAAGATCAGAATCTTTGTATCCCTGTCTAAATGCCCTTGTATGTGATGTTGCCCAAGGAGGCATTCAATATCCGAACGATGGTTTGGTGCAAATTGCTCAATCTGCACTCCTGTCTGCATATGAAAATAACTCAAATTCTGGCCATCCAACATTTTCGAGTTCAATTCGCGGCTGCCATTCCGCTTTAAATGGCAACTCTTATCTCTGAGCCTGGTTGGGTGATGAAGCTAGAGCTCCCTTCACTCCAAACTCAAAGAGGTAATTGGGGCTCACCCTCCTCTCCACTTCCTCCTTCCCTTGAATGTGTCGATACTTTGATCCAGACCCCTCCGACTGAAAGCACCCTGTTGTGTAGTCTTTCCCCACAAAACAGTGGCTTGTTGGATGCTGTGCTATACAAATCACAAAATATGAAAAACTCAGAGAACAATTCCTGCGAGCAAACTTCTCATGCTTCAGTTATGCCCATTGATGTAATGGATACTTCGACTCGTGATTTTCTCGATACAAAATGGGAAGCATGTGGTGATCCAATTCTTTTTTTTTTCATTCAGGGAATACACCATCAGCAGTGTTGGGCTATGGACACCACATATACACCACATATCTCCACATTAGTATAAGAGAAAATTACCTTAAACCCTACCTTTCAATTATCAATTTCAAAAATCAGTTATCAATTATTTTTATTCAAAAATCAGGTTATAATTATTTTTTAATTTAAAAATCATATAATACACCTCACTACCGCCTACCCTCACTTTCTAAACATTTGAACTGGATCACAACACCCAACCCCACCTCCTCATCCACCATTCGTAAATATCATCCTTCACATTACAGAAAAGTAAAACACACACACACACACACACATTTTCTCTCTATCTTCTTTTTCTCTCTCTACAGGAAATATTATTTCTTTATATAAAACTCTCTCTCTCTCTCTCTCTCTCTCTCCATTAAATCTGCAAATCATTCCAGATGCGTCTTCTTCTTTCCTATTCTTTCAATTCTTTTCCTTAAGAAAATAAAATTCTCTCTCCATACAACAATACTTTCTCTCTCTATAGATCCAATCGCCGTCTTCTTCTAACCATGTCTTCTCTCAACCATCGTCTTTCTCAAACCACAATCTTCTTCATACAATCTTCTCCAGATGCGATAAAGTTGAAGGTGGAGGTGGAGGTGGTGCGAGATGCTATAGTGGTGGCGGTACATAGTTGCTAGAGAGGGGTTGTAATGTAGCCCTTTTTCCCGTCTTTCTCTCTATGGTACCGGAGATGGTGGGGGTAGGGGATGTTGTGAAAACTAGTGACTCCCAGTAGTTGTGGCGGTGGTGCATTACAGGAGGTGACAGTGGTGATGTTGAATTAGGAAGTTCATATAAGTTGGTAACTCGTTCATGGAAAATGCTGGGGGTGTAGGTAAACTCTCTGATGTTAAGTATGGTGCAGCCTAATATCCATTCCATTCTGGATTTGGAAAAGGTATGACTTGGGTTGTAGGAAGTTAGTCACACCAAAGTCAAAGTTGGTCACGGTTAATCAATCTCCCATTGATGTTGAATTGAGAAGTTCATATAAGTTGGTAACTCGTTCATGGAAAATGCTGGGAGTGTAGGTAAGCTCCTCTCTGATGTTAAGTAGGGTGCAGCCTGATATCCATTCCATTCTAGATTTTGAAGAAGGTATGACTTGGGTTGTAGGAAGCATTGAAGGTACAAAAGGTGCAGTTTCATTCGATGCCCTTGGTTATTTGTGGTGACCCTATGCGATCAAGTATGTGTTTGTTGTGACTGTTTGTGACCAATTTTGTGTTGATGGTGATCGATTGTGACTTGAGATTGACCTAGTCACAGACAGTCACACTGAACACAAATTTGGTCACAGTTAGTCACATTGAATACAAATTTGATCACAATTAGTCACGAATAACATCTGTCAGCGAATGAGGGTGGTGGTAGGTGGATCCATGGGGGTGGGGGTGTGATTTTCAATTTTTAATTTTTTGAAAATTTTTAAGTCGTCGGAGCGGCCGTCAGAACAGTTGTCGGAGCGGTAACCAGATTGATCGCCTGAACAGTCGTCGAAGCGGCAGCCGGAGTGATCACTGGAACAGTCGTTGGAGCGACCGTCGGAACAGTCGTCGGAGTGGCAGTCGGAGTGATCTCCGGATCAGTCGCCGGAGCGACCGCCGGAATCGATGGCTGTCTCCGGTGGAGAGGTGAAGGGGGAATGTGGTGTAGTGGGGTGATAGGATGGGGAAGGTGAGGTAGCATTGGTAGAAATAATTAATGTAT
>CAIGRT010227298.1:0-22559 GCA_903798405.1 Fraxinus platypoda | reverse complement strand
CCACACATCCTTCAATAAAATAATATTTTTCATCACATCAATAATCTTATCTTTTTTTTCAACCACGCATTTCCCCATCATATCACTATTCAAAATCAATTCTTCCCCCAAAAAATCTCTACCAAACAAGCTATAAATAATACAAAAAAATGATCACGGAGAAACCCCAATTGGGTAAAATTTTTGGACACTTTGCAATCAGTAATCAGATAAATCGAAACAAACTTACAGTACGATTCAGACTCGTTTACCCCGTAGAACTTTTGACCTTAATTCCTCCAATTTCCCTTGATCTTACTAGAGGCATCCTCCTTCAAAACAAATCCCGACTCTTGGTTTATACCTTAGCCCTTCGGACCGTGTGTTCCTGACGCCAGAACTCGACTCCTGGGATCTCACCTTAGTCTTCGTGAATTTGTGCTTCTGCAACATATCCTGATATTTGGTATCGATTTATCTCCGATAGATTCCTCGTTCTTCAATCTTCGGGTTAGTGTTTGATCAAACGATCTTTGTGTGTTTTGATTGGTGATTTAATGTGAAACAATATGATTTGAACAAGAAATTAAAGTTTGGATGAATTTATAGCTCAAATAATATAGTGGTTGAATTTTTGAATCAATAAATATGTTTTGGGTCTTCAAATGAATGATCTCTATGAAAAAAATATGATTCAACACATTTTTGGACATTCCATATGGTGTATATTTATAATGTGTAGTGTTTAGGATAAAAATGAACTCAAAATCAACTTTAAAATCGAATATTACCGTTTATCAGATAATCACGTCACTCGAGCTCTGGCCAACGACAGGCGAGTGATATCTAAGCAGTTGTCAGTATTTTTATTATACTTTTGTCTCTCAATGTCTGATTGAATTGATTCAAAATGCGTTGGAAAATTGACTCAAACGTCTACAATTCTTGTAGAAATAGACTCGTCCAAATTTCAATGTTTTCTACGTGAAAAATGTATTGCAAATTACGACTAATAATTTAGAGCATAACTCGTGCGACTATTTGACACTCTTTAGACTTCTAATTGTATTCCAATGATCATATGTGATTTTCTTGGACATTTTGAACCGTTTTCAACTCTTTTGCTATAATTAGAACTCAATAACTCATATTTTGATTTTGATTACAACTTGATAAACTCATAATACAATTTAATTAGAACATGATTTTGACTAAGAAAATTTTCAATTCCAAATTTAGAAATTACTATTTATAATTTGGACTTAACAATCTTCTCCTTTGGCATTCTGTGACAAAATTATATTTATTTCAAAGTCAATAAGTTCAAAACTATCCAAAACTAAACTTCCCAAAATTTTCTTCAACACTTTGTCAATCTGCTTCCCGAAACATATGAAAACCATAATACCACGTGAAAAGCAAGAGGAAACTATCAAAACCAAAATCAAATATTTGAAAAGATCCTACGAGTTCTTTAATTTTAATTGCATTTAGGTCCTTACTCTCTTCAATAGCAGTCACCTTATATCTAAATTTATAAGGTAGAGATCTCATCCCTTTTCTCATAATCTTAACCTCTGGAATTCACTCACCTAAATTGAAGCTAAAGTTGACTATATTATTTAATTTAGCATAGAAATCATCAAAAGACTCATTATCTCTCATCTTAATTTCCTTAAATCTAGTAGTTAACATCTGTAATTTAGAGTTCTTCACGTCCTTGGTTCCCTCATGTTTGGTCTCAAGAATATCCCAAATTTCTTTCGTAGTCTCACACATTGACACACGCTTAAACTCTTCAGGTGATACAACCATAAATAGAGCATGAAACCATTTACTATTCCAATTACACTCGTCTAAATCTTTCTTAGACCAGGTGGAAATATTAGCAGGGGTAACTACACCTGCAATTGTGGTAGATAGGGCGGTCCAATCATTCTAAACGCTCACTCAAACTCGTTCATCCATAGACTTAAGGAAAACTCGCATTCTAACATTCCAATAGATATAATTACTGTCATCAAAATAAGGAGGAACAAACAATGACTGATTCATCTAGACAATTAGGGCCAATGATTGCAAATAAGGCTCTGATACCACTTGAAAGGGTTAAATTAGCTGAATATTTAGACACAATGTGTGGAATTATACAATTAAAAGCAATAAGTCACTTATTTAATTGTTACTAGATGATTAATCAATCAAGTTCAATTATCATGTGAGTTGAATGCTACAATCAATAATTAAAACAGTAAATAACTTAACAATTTTTAAAGAAAAGGAGAAATTCAAGTAAGAATTTATAAACAGTTTAATTTATAAATAGATACAAATGAATGATAGATAAGTGAATAATACTTGAGGGTTTTTAATGATATTCGGACATTTATAAATGATTTCTAAATTTTGCCCGTGACTGAATTGTATACATCGGGAGAATAAAGCATTAACCATGAATTCAAGGTAAAATGAAACAACATGCAATTGAACTTATTTGTATTTTCATATATTTACATCATTCATTTGCTGAATCCGACATGACAACCAACAAAATTTGTCACATACCCTTATTTCATAATTTGTCCAATCATTCAATCCCGCTTACCGAACAAGCTGCAAGCTCGTAAACACGTAACGAATGAAGGAAATAAGAACCTCGTGCCCTATGTACATATCCATACATTGTACATGTATAGCCAGAACCCAATATACACTCTTGCAAAAAAAGAGAGAATTTCCTAAACACTAATGTATAATCACTAATCAGCTTTGTGTGAGAACTGGAAAGCAAAGAAAAAAAGAGGATCAAAGAATGGTTATAGTAATAGAAAGATTAAGAGAAAAGATAATAAGCAAGAATGAATCAGTTTAAAACTACTGATGCAGTAAAATGAAATAGCATCTAAACTTCGACCGATATTCTGGTTTGAGGCTTCTGATTTCTTAGTAGTCGGACTAACTTGGCCAACATCAACGGTAGAGTTCACCGGTTTAGATAGCAAAGCATTTGAACCATCCATATTATTACCTGCACGAGTGGCGGTTGATTTGAGTAACTAACAATGTTTTTTACCATCATAAACAAATACACATTTAAGTGATTCACTGAAACGAAACTCACAATCATACTTCTTCCAACCAAGAACAAGTTTTTCTCGGTCAAACACAATGCGGTAGCCAGTCATAAAATTTTCTGAAAAAACAATAATGTCTGAGTAAGAAGCCACCTACAGAGGTTAAGAAAAACGAGAAATATTGCTAGCAAACAGGCAACTCACGTCCAATTATATTAAGTTCTTCACTCTTGATAACAGCTAAGCAATATAAAAGTTCATGCTGCAAATTGTAAAAAGAACAGAAGTTTAATAAAGTGAAAGAAAATTCACATCAGCGGAACAAAAAATAATGTAAAACGGGCGATTTTTGTGAAGCCATACCAGAGTAGAGATGACAATTATTGGATCATAGATAACCATTTGGCTTCCACCCTTCATCGTCAGGCTCATACTAGGAATCAAACTGGTATTTGCATCCTGGCTGTCGATCATCAAGAAGAGAAAGTAGAAATTAACATCCCGGGAAAAAAGAAAAGAAATCTGGAAAAGAAATTAATGAAAAATATAGTATGACCTCATAATGTAACAGTACTTAAAAGGGATTCTTGGATCAGGTGGGCGTCTCTTGTCCCGTACATGTGAATGGAACTATGGAAAATTCAAGAAAAAAATCAACAACTTATAAGATTAATCATTAAGCCCCGTTTGGTCCCCATTAATTTATAATACATTTTTCTCTCTCTTCTTTTTAACCACACATTCTCCAATAAAATAATATTACACATAAACCAAAAACTTTTCATTCTTTTACAACCACACATTCTCCAAAAAAATATTATTCCAAAAATTATAACATCAAATAATGGGGGCTAAATTATGAATATACAATTTTTTTATGTCCTTACACTGTCTGAAAGTTTTGTATAGAAAGGGTCGACTAGATATGTAAAGGAGGTGCCAGAATCGACAAGTGCTGTAAGCTCTGAAACATGGAGAGTAGTTCCAACACGAATTTGAGTGATAGTTATATTATAGATTGGGCTGCAAAAAAGGAAATAGAATTGAAGAGCTAATAAACTTGATTTTAAACGAAAACATAGAAACATCTAGTTTCCAAAACAAAATTAAAAATTCACACTCACTGGTACGGATTCATATTGAACGGGGTCTCTTCCTGGTCAAGGCTACCCTTATCTCCAAAGCTAATCCTCCCGGTTCCATCATGCCCAAAACACATGGAGAAAGAATTGGCAATATAACCTTCCCTGGACAAGATACTAGGAACTGATATTTTCTCGAAACCAAGGCCAAATAAACCATTTGGAGCTGCAATGTCTAAGAATGAACCGGTTTGGACCCTTCCGCAGCTGCATAATCAAATTAGAGAAATACGAGGAATCAGAACCATATATCTCAATAGAGGAATAAGACATCTGCAAGACATACAGCCAAAAGGGTTGAATAAACGAGGCGGAGCTCAAATCACCACATCAGGGATAGAACATAAAATTTTAAAAACTCACCCAAATGTGATGTATGGCTTAATATATTCCAGATCATTGTCTTCAGTTCTTAAGTGCAGAACATCCTGCACCAGAATTCCAGAAGTTGAAGTTTCGGAAGAGACATAGGAGACGGAATAAGGGCACTGGCTAGATTCACTAGTGCAGCCATAGTAATGAGGACATAGGTCATTGTTACAAGTGACATTTTTGCTTGTTGATGATCCGTTGGGATCGTATATGGTAAGCTCGAAATCCTGCCATGGGAAGCCAAAACATTTAAATTTAACGATTAGCAAAAATACTAAAAAGAACAATTAATATCACTGCTGCTCAGCAAGTTAAAGGGTGACGGTTTCTGGAGAAATTTTTAGGATTTATGTATGCGAAATGATGTAGTACACTATCATGAGCAGGACCATAACTTAGCATGTTAACTTATCTCTGTAGTTTTCGTTTATATTTTCGGGAAAATTTGAATTTAACCACAATACTAGGAACTAATTTGATGAACAAGAATATTCATAATTAAACTAATTATACCGTTAGGGTTGACACATTCTCCAGATAATTTAACCTCCAAACAAAATTTTTCCCTGAATTATACAAGAAACCTCAATTACATCATGCTCATAAGCCATTAGACCTCCAGTTAAAAGCTTGACCACTGATCACTGAATCTGCATCTCATTACACTAGCCAAGCTAGCATGATGTAAAAGACGAGAACTCCATGAAACCATTTTGTAGACTCTAAACAACACAATTTCTCACATCCTCACACAATAAAAGTACACATCACATTATAAATCGTCATTTGATCTTTAACAAGTTCGCTCGAACTCACTGTCTTGCAAAACCGTCAGTTCACATATAAAACTAGTACTTGTATTCACTTGGTATCATAAAATTTCTCCCAACAACTTAAAAAAGGTAAATTATTTCAAGGGAAGCAAGATTAATTAAAGGCAATGAGTACAACTGAATAAGAAGAACATACAGAATCATAAGGTAAATCATCTCCAGATGCACATTTCCCACAAGCACAGGGCACCCAAAACAGATCACTCCCAGTATCAAGAGCCACCAGAAATTTCATCTCCGGCGTTCCCAAGGTCACTGTCGTGTAATGCAAACTACACCAACTTTCAATCAAACCTCAAAGATAATTCAAGAAAATTCAAGAAAAAGTACGGAAAGAATGAATTATAAGTACAACAAAATTAATCATTTATAATTCTTACAATCCTAAAGAGCTGATACGGAGAGTTGAATTTCCATCGGAAAAAGTTAGAGACCCGTTAAAATCCGACAACATCCGGCCACGCAGGACGCGATCATGGTGCGCCAACTCTGCGTAGTACTCGATACTACCCTTTTCCGGCCAACTTCGGATCGGAAAATAATTTCCAGTCAGGTGGGACCATTTCTTGACGGGTTCAGAGAAGCGGTGGTGCATTTCTAGAGTGAAAATGCGCGCATTGGAGAGTGGGAATAGCCAGATTAAGAATGAAATCAACAAAAACATGAAAATGGAAGACATATTTCGACATTCCATGGGAGTTTAGCAAGGATATTCTATTCATAGGAATGGGAAATGAAAGCAGTGATCACTGAATCTTGATAATGAATAGAAAATTATTGAAAGGGTTAGAGATGGGAGACACTTTTGTCGAGTGGGAAAACGAAGTTCGTTAGGAGTAATTAGCACGTAGCGTTGCTTTTTATTATTATATTGCGAAATATATTTTTACCTTTCAATTTTTTAATATTTTCACCATTATTTTCATCTTTTATTGTGCAAAGATGTCCTTTACCTTCATTTTCTAAAATGAATATACCCTCTTATTTAAATAAAATAAAAATAAAAAGAAAGAACTAATTGTAATAATAGTTCCAAACTTTTTTAAAAAGTGCAAACGAGTTCTAAATAAATTAATAAAAGGGTAATTAAAACATAATATTCACATATTTCATTATCATTATGAAAAACGTCCACATCATTCATTGTTTTTGGCATTTTCACCATTTACATTTGATTGTGTAAACCATCATCTCTATTCATTTTCATCTAATTTCTTAATAAAAAGTTATGAAATGAAGAATATGCCCTCCTATTTAAATAGATAAAAAAATAAAAATAAAGAACTAAATGCAACCACAATTCCAAAGTTTTTCAAAAAATACAAACGAATCTCAAATAAATTATTAAATGTGCAACCGAGTCTCAAATAAATTATTAAAAAGTAGAAATTTAAAAAAAATGTAAACGATTCCCAAATAAATTATTAAAGAATTAGAAATTTTAAAAAATAATTTTCTTTAATTTTATTTTTTTATTTAAATATGAATATATATTCGTCATTTTATGGTTTTTATTGAGAAATAAGCTAAAAATGGATATAAATGATGATTTGACAAATAAATGTGTAATTAAGTGTGAAAATGTAAAAAAAAATGAACGCTTTTCACAATAATAATGAAATGTAGGGATATTATGTACTAATTACCCTTTTAATAATTTATTTGAGACTCGTTTGTAATTTTTTTAAAAATATTTGGACTATAATTGCAATTAGTTCTTTCTTTTTCTTTTTGTTATATTTAAATAAAATTATATATTCATCATTTCACAGTTTTTAATTGAGAAAATTGATAAAAATGACATTTTGCTCAATAAAATGTGAAAATAAGAGTAAAAGGAAAAAGAAAAAGGAAAGGTGTGTGGACATTTTCCACATTAATAGTGAAATGTAAGGATATTACGTGCTAATTACCCTTCCTTTAATTTGGAGTCGAAGAAAATGCAATTTGACGAAATAATAAGAACAAAAAAATCATGTCTTATTTATATATTAAGCCATGTTTGGTAGGAATAAAAATCAAGATTTTAATTTAAATCAAAATCAATAATTATTAATTAGTTTTAATCTCTTATTTCACGGGATCCACACTTTTTAACCACACATTTCATCAACTTTTATTAAAATTTACTAAAAAATTTATTTTAACCCCCACTAAACATGGTCTAAGTACTTGTTAAATAACACTCTTTTTAAGTTTTGTCAAATTTTCAACTAATCAAACTAGAAGATTGGAGGTCCAAAAAAATAAATTAAGAGTCGAAATCAATAACTAAGAACCGATCAAAATTAGGTTAATTTTTGGTTATTGAATTGGAATCGTGGGTAATCGACTCTAGAACTTAATTTGTCATTTTTATAAGTTTTATTATATATTTTTTTACAATTTATTCACCCTAAATAACCTATCCCAACTAATAGCAAGTTCGAAAGGCCCAACAAGTAATAGTTTTGCAACATTCCTAATGCACTTTACATGTTGCCCGCCCTACAAACCCTCTACAAACCCTTCTTGAAGCGTCAAAAGCGGAACCACAATCGAAACTGGATGCTATTATGCTAGATAATAGATATTAATTTTTGGCAAATTTTTAGAATGGTTTCATTTATGAAATACACGAAGTGTCTAGACCTATATCAAACTTCAATTGTAATCACACATAACATACAATTTTTCTCAATTTTTTAATCATATATTTCATCAATTTTTATCAAAATGTATTAAAATTTTATCAAAAACTTGATCACACAGGCCCTAAAATCTTAATGTCAAGCCCCTGTTTGGTTGCCTTTTTTGGGGAAAAAACATTGTTTTGAATAGTGAATTTTTGGAAAATGCATAGTTAAAAAGTAGAAAAAAAAATTTGGTTTCCTTGTAGAATATTTTATTATGTGAATATATGATTGAAAATGAGTATTTAAATTTTTTTTTTTTGAAAGAATGGGAAATAAACATGGACTTAATAGAAATAGCTTTCCCATCATCGTCCGGTGTCACAGTGCATTCCTTTTTCTCTTGCTGCTCTTCTATTGTGTCCATCGTTCCCTTTACTCACTCTTTGTGTGTCCACAAGCTTTGTATCTCTGTTCGCTTCCCCCTTTTCTTACTCTTACCATGTATTGAAGAGTAATTACTTTCAGATAGTTAGAAAAACAGAGATAATGTTGATAAAAAAAGCTTAATTATATTGTACATTGCTACACGGTTTATATAGCTAATTTACAGGGCTTGAATATTCTAGAATTGTGCTCCATTGGCATGTCCAACAGATTGTACCAACTGGCTAATGGTTACACTACCACTCCCGGAATTCAGGGATCTCAGCATCACCGAATATTCTGTTAGGCTGCTGGTGGAGTGTTGGCTGCAAGGAATCATTCTAACACCCCCTCAAGGTGGAGTGTGGTTTAATACTCCAAGCTTGTCTCTTAGAAATTGAAATCTCGAGCATAACATGGGGCTTTGTTAGGAGGTCTGCTGTCTGGTCTGAAGTAGGCACATATTGGATCTTCAGCTGATTACCAAGTACCTTGTCTCTCACAAAATGAGCATCTAACTCTATGTGTTTTGTGCGAGCATGATAAACCGGATTTGATGCTAAGGCACTAGCACTCAAACTATCACACCAAATGACTGGGACTGACTTTTGCGGTATTTTCAATTCTTCCATTAGTGATTGAATCCATGTGATTTCTGCTGCACAATGAGCAAGTGCTCTATATTCTGCTTCCGTGCTTGATCTAGCCACGACATGTTGCTTCTTGGAGCACCAAGATACTAAATTGTCTCCAATGTAGACGCAATATCCCGCGGTAGATCTTCTATCATCAGGGCAGGTTGCCCAGTCAGAATCAGCAAATGCAACTATGTCAAGGCTGTCATTCTTTTGGATAGAGAGTCCATGATTAAGTGTGCCTTTTAGATATCTGAATACCCTTTTAAGTATTTTCCAATGATTATCTGTTGGCGCCTGAAGAAATTGACTCAGCCTATTCACAGAGTAAGTCATATTCGGTCTTGTGTGAATCAGATATTGAAGACCACCAATTGCACTTCTGTATAAGGTAGGATCTTTCATTTCCTGTCCATCAGTTCTGGAAATTGGTTTACCTACTGCCATAGGCGTGAGGTTGGGTTTCAGATTTTCATACCCAAACCTTTTTAGTAATTCAGTAGCATACCTTGTTTGACTCAGATATAACCCGGTTGAATCTCTCTGTGCTTCAATTCCCAGAAACAATTTTAAATCGCCCATATCCTTCAGTACAAAATTGATGTTTAGTCTGTCAATGAATTTCTGGAGTTGTTGACTGTTATTACCTGTTATTACAATATCATCCACATATATTAAGGCAAATAACACATCATTTTCTCTTGCCAGGAAGAACAAGGAGTTGTCCGCTTTAGATTGCTTAAAACTCCAATCCAACAGAGTATTCTTCAGCTTATCGTGCCAGGCTCTTGGAGCTTGCTTTAAACCATACAATGCCTTCTTCAATCTGCAAACATGACTGGTTCATATTATTCACAAAACCTTGTGGCTGGTTCATAAAAACTATCTCACTCAGGCTACCATTCAGAAATGCGTTATTGATGTCAACTTGTCTGATCCTCCAATCCTTTGCAACAGTAAGTGTTAAGATAATCTTTAAGGTTGAGGACTTAACAACAGGGCTAAATGTCTCATTGAAGTCTACTCCTGCAGTTTGAAGAAAACCCTTAGCAACAAGTCTAGCATTGTGCCTTTCCACCTTTCCCTTTGAATCACGTTTCACCGTGAAGACCCATTTGTTACCAATGATCTTCATACCAGCCTTGTGTGGTACTAATTCCCATGTATCATTCTTCATTAAGGCATCATACTCATCTTGCATAGCTTTCTTCCAACAGGCATTTGATAATACTTCATCAACATGAACTGGCTTAGTTTCTATTGATTCATCCATTGGTGTGCTTGCATAAATCTTAGGCTTAAAAATTCCAGCCTTGCCTCTGGTGATCATCTGATGTCTTGTGTTTTGAACCACATTTCCACTTAGTATAATTTCATTACCTGAATCATTTTGAGCCTCAGTTTCAACTTGCTGATTTTGAGACGTCTCATGAATTGCCGATTCCTCTACATCATCATGAGGATGTTCTGCTTCTAATTCCTCTTCCCCACCAGTTCTACCTTCTTCATCAAAGAGATCTGCTGAAGATGAAGCATAAGGTTGGGTTGCAGCAGCTGCATTCTGTAGTGAGGGGTTATGATTAACATCAATGATAGGAAGAAGACTAAAAGTATTTTCACATGTGGATGGTATGATTTTTTTATTTAGAAAACCTGTTTCAAATGGGAATTCACTTTCATTGAACACAACATGTCTAGAAATGTATACTCTACCACTTGAACTTAAGCATTTATAGCCCTTGTGTGAGTCACCATGCCCAAGATAAACACATCTTTGAGAGTGGAAATTAAACTTATGTTTTTGATAGGGTCTAAAGCATGGATAACGCGCATAGCCAAAGGTTTTAAGTTGCTTATGATCAAACTCTTTCTTAAACAGCATCTGATAGGGTGATTTGTGGTGAAGGACTGGAGTAGGTAATCTATTGATTAGAAAGGTTGCAGTCTTGAATGACTCCCACCAGTAATGAAGGGACATTCTAGCCTGGGCCAGGAGAGTTAATCCAGTTTCAGTAATGTGGCGATGTTTTCGTTCGGCTCTTCCATTTTGGATTGATGTGTAGGGGCAAGAGTGTCTTAATTCAATTTCAGATTCAAGGGCGATTTTACTGAAACTCCTAAACTCCCCACCCCAATCTGACTGCAGTGATTTGATTTTCCTATCCAGCCTATTTTCAACTAGTTTCTTGAAGTGAATAAAGATGGTCAAGGCTCCTGACTTGTGCTTCATGGGGTAAATCCATGTGAATCTGGTATGATCATCTACAAAGATTATATAATACTTATGTCCAGTGGTAGAGTTCAACGAGGCAGGTCCCTAGACATCCGTGTGAATAAGATCTAAGGGATTTTGAGCTTGTGACAAAGAGGTGCTAAATGGTAAGGCATGTGATTTGCCAAATTTGCATGATTCACATAAAGAGGGAATTTTATTGGTTTTGATAACTTTATTACAAGACTTTAGAACTTGACTCATTACATAGTTTGAAGGATGACCCAGCCTTCTATGCCGGACATCAAGCTCAGACTCTAAAACTTGTTTAACTGAAGGTAAAGGACTACTGCCAGAATCGACTGCAAAGCAATGAATGTTATTCTGGTGGTTTGACTCGAGAGTAAAGTTTTCTGGATTGTGATTTGGCTGTTGCAACTGATACAACCCTTCCTTATGTACTCCTCTCAACAAGATCCTCTTCGTCTGAAGGTCCTTAATAACACAGCAGTCAGAGTAAAATTCAATGAAAATATTGTTATCAAAAGTGAGCTGTGAAACACTGACTAAATTCCTTTTAATTGAGGGAACATGCAGCAATTTATTTAAAGCAAGTGGCCTATTATTCATTGTAGGTACTTGTCCTTTTCCAACATGTGAAATGTTCAGCATATTGCCATCACCAACAACCAGTTTTTCTTTACCTTGATATTTATTCAGAATCTGCAGATTACCTTTATCAGTGGTAACATGGTTGCTTGCACCAGAGTCAATGAACCAGGCTGGATCTTCAAGAACTCTAGGTGATGCTATAAAGGCAGAAGTGGCTGAATTTAAGTTCTATGACCATTGGTTGATTGGTCTGCTTCCCATATATCTTTCATCGTATCTATTGAAACACCAGCTTGCAGAATGATTGTTGAGTCCACAAATCTGGCATGGTCCTTTGGTTTCATTTTGTCTTCCAATTGGAGCTCTGCCCCTTCATCTTATTCTACCTCTGAAACCTGGTGATTTGCCACTGTTGGAACCTCTAAAACCTCTGCTCCCTCCTGAGTTAATTCTCTGTGCTAGTTGAACGCTTGACTGATTAATGCTTAGAGAGGTAAAACCATTCCCAACCTGATTCAGGTGTTCCGGGCGACTCTCAAAAGTCATAAGCACAAATGACAATTCATGCCGTGAGATACTTTCTCTTCCATTAATTTGTACTACAATAGGTGTGTACTCCTCGTCTAAACCTGATAGAGCCTGTGTTATCAGATCATTTTGATCTATGATTTTTCCAGCAATCTCCAGGTTATCAGCCAACAATTTGATGGTTGTCAGATATTGGTCCATTGACATTGATCATTTTCTAGTTCTTTGCAATTCTCCTGTAAGGAACATTACTCTTGACTTGTTTAATATTCCAAAACTTTCTTCTACTGATTTCCAGAGTCTGCTCGCACTCGTACACCCCATAACTTTCATTGCAATTTCTGGGGTCATAGACGAGTATAGCCAGCTCATTAGGAGCTGATCAGTTGAGTTCCACTTGATGAAATCAGGATTTTGTATCATCTCCACTGTTTCTTCCTGTCCAGCAGTGGTTTGAGTTGCTAAAAACTCTGGTGGACACTCCTTTGTCCCCAGTAGATATCCATCAAGGTTGTGCCCTTTGATTATGGGCATGATCATGTTTTTCCAAAGTAGAAAATTGTTTCTATCAAGTTTGACTAATGGTGAGTGAGTGATATTCATCCCAACCATTGAGTTTTGATTTGCAACCATTTGAGTGACTGGTGCTGTGTTAAATTCGGATGGATTTGACTGATTTCCAGATCCGGTGGTAGCCATTTTTGGCTCTGATACCAAGTTAGAAAAAACAGAGATAATGTAGATGAAAAAGCTTAATTATCTTGTACATTGTTACACGGTTTATATAGCTAATTTACAGGGCTCGAATGTTCTAGAATTATGCTCCATTGGCATGTCCAACAGATTGTACCAACTGGCCAAATGGTTACACTACCACTCCTGGAATTCAGGGATCTCAGCATCCACCGAATATTCTGTTAGGCTGCTGGTGGAGTGTTGGCTGCAAGGAATCATTCTAACATATAGTACAACTAGAAATTTGCCAACAATGAACTTCTTTGTTCCGACATCCTCGATTTTGTAATTTTTTTAAATGAATCCCATAGATCCTTGGCCGAGTCCATTGAACTATACACTCCATAAAGTGTATTGTTCAATCCATTTAGAATGTAATTTTTGCAAAGGAAATCTGAATGCTTCCATGCATCTAACGCAATAATCGACTCACGATTATTTTCTCCTTCTTGTACAGCATGAGCCATTTCTTTTAAAAACTTTGCCAAATTCAAAGTAGTAAGATAAAACAAAATCTTCTGTTACTATCTTTTAAAATCTACACCTCCAAACTTTTCTGGTTTTTTCCCATGTAGGATATGAGAGTTTGATATAGGTATGGCCAAAAGTGGAACCACGTGATTCATACCATTTGTTGTTTGACTCGAAGTAGTCTCAAGAAGATTCATTTCTGTTATAAATAGAAGTTCAATGTACAAAATATAAAAAGAATGGAATAGCACACAAATGCTTATTCCAAAGATGAAGAAGTGATGTAACAATAAAAAAACAGACGGATATTGTCTTAAGATTATTGGTGGATGTGCAGTAGAATATGTATGGTTGTTCAAGATAAGAAAATATTCAAGTTTAATTCGCAGGAACGAAATTAAACTTTTAAAGAAAGAAAGTAAAAAGAAGAAAACAAATGGGAAAACGAAATCTGAGACAAGTGAAAACACTTTCTTCTTAAGAAAATATTGTCCCACAACGGTGCTAACGGACTACGACACTTGTCTCTCAAGATAAACCATAAGCAACATCGAATTTAGAACGATTTTTTTCTCTCTACACGAAAAACGGTTTTATAATGATTTTTGGAGAGTATTTTGTAAGAGTTTTTGATGTTACGCTCAATGAAAATGATATAGAATGCATAATAGACATCCAAAGAGTCCTTTATGTAGAAAATGAAAGGTTGTGAGTGAAATGCCGCTCCCCAAACTCAGCAACATTTGTCAAAGGTCGCAGCATTTACTATCGCTAGCCTGTCGTTGGCATCTTGCTCGAGCGACAGTGATACATTTTCATTAAAACTTCTTTCACTAGCCTGTCCCTTGAGCGATAGGCGAGCAATAGAGATAGTAATTTTCCAGCCCCCGAGCGACAGTCTCATCGCTCGAGCGATAGAGGTAGTCATTTTCCAGCCCGTGAATTCTCTTTTCTATCCAACTTTGGATCGTAATTTTTCATTCATCTGGAATTGATTTTGAGATTCTAAATAACCACGATGATTTACTCGACGAGTAGAACAAGTTAGTCTATTTATATTCATAATTTGACTATCGGATCAAGTCTGAATATTTGGTCGAAGTTGACACAAAATTCACTTTTACATATTTAATTTCATTTTCTAAACCAAGCTATGTCAAAATCTATCCCAGGGAACATTTGTCCATATGTTAGCAGATGTACAGCTTTACTCGAGAGTCTAAAGTTTGCTTATCATTGCCTTGTCGTCACCATAATGGACTATGACTACTGCAATGCTATTTATGTTGTCTAAAATCCAATCTGGCTGTTTTAGAAGGCATTTTACTCTTGAAGTCACGTGTTTTAGAATTGAGATTCTCTTCCATCATATGTGTAGCGAATGGAGCTAGTTACACCCTTGCTCGTACTTGTGAATGTTTTAAATTCAGTATGAACTAATCACCACCAGATATTATTGCAAATAATCTTACTATTGTTGTTATTGAGCTCTTATTTGATCCATATTAAAATTTTCATTCTCATTCTTCTACTCATTTTCAACCACACATTCTTCAATGATATAATATTTTCTATCACATCAATAAATTTTCCTTCTTTTTCAACCACACATTTTCCATCAATCTACTATTCCAAAATACATTCTAAACACACCCTGAATAAAATCAACCTACATTAAAAATAAAAAAAAAAGGAGATCTACTTATGGGTGATGCTAGGTCCTAACATCACATTTCATTCAAAGTGCATTAAAAAGAAGTCGTACTAGGGTCAACATATTCAAAAAAAAAAAAAAACACTGACTTGGATTGTAGAAAACTAGAAATCCCTTCTATTTAATTAAGCAAAATCAGACTCAAGGTAGTAAGCTCTCCAGTTATGTTTAGTAGTTTACACAAGCTCCAAATGTACCTACCTAAGGAAATTGGCACATATCACTTGACTTTGTAACTACTTGTATTGCTGTATTTGTGTCATTTTCTCAGTAATCAAACCAAGCAGGTTTAGAGGTGCCAGCTTCAAAGGCCCAATTTAATTTATAAGGCCTAAACAGTAGCTTCTCTTTTCACAAATCAGGTCAAACGTGTGATAAATATGTCACATTACAAAGTTCATGTGTGATACTTTATGAATTTCATTTTTTTGGATCACATGTTATAAATTTATTCGACTTACACTAATCCACTTAATTTAGTTTGCATTTGTATTCAAGTAACAATTTTTCTGAGTTGATTGAATAAGATGAGAAAGATGTCACATTTAAACGTTTTTCTAGTCACGTCATACTGGTCGCAGTTGAACTCATGTCCAGGACGAAACATACACCAAAGCCGACCCAATTTTTTTACGTATTCGTCGCAAGAGGAAAAACGAAGTCACAAAAACATACACGTCACATCACATATGAGTATAAACAATGAAGGTAACAAATACAATTTAAATAACTAGAGACATGGGCAGTTGTATCAGAGGTAATTAATTCCGTTACAATCAAATTTTGCTCGGGTACACAGATAGTCATATATATGCGTAATTACTATAAGTCGAAAAAAAATTCTTATTGGATAAGGCAATAATCTCCAACGAAAAAGAGGACAACATATTAAGCCTGTCAATTCAATGGTAAGCACACAGTTTTGAGTGTAATTGGTATCCATAACAAGATCCAAACTTTGAGTCTAGTGAAAATCCTGAAAACAGAATTTACCATCAAGAAAATTTATAGGAAAACAGAACTCTAAAAAAATTATTATGGCCTGAGTAAATTGCAGGATCGATACACCAGAAAAGTAGCTACAAGAAATCAGTAAGAAAATCGTTGCTTGGCTGGCCGTGGATGGGGTTGGTTTTTTAAGTGGATTCATTTGTACTTTCTAGAAAAAAAATTTAAAGAGGGGATAAATTCATTATTTTACAAGAGTTTAACAGAGGAAATGGGCAGAAAAGACGTTTTACGTAATCAAAGTTTGATACGAGGATTCAATTGCCAAAATTGAAACAATGGGGATAATTATCATAATGACGATAAACGATAGGGATATTTTGTGTCAATTGTCCGGTAAGAAAATAAATTCCATCAATTAAGAGATGAGGAAACGAAAAGATAAATGTGATTCCAAATATTACTCTATTATGACAGTTCAAAATATTTTTTCCAATACGTCACTCCCATTACATAATTAACACCATTCGTTACGATTCTCACCATAATCTTTATTTCCGAAATGAGTCAAAATGTAATATATGAATCAAGTAAGGTCGCTACGTGTTGATGAACTTCTCATCTCTATGTTACGACATTTCGAAATTATTTGTTTTAATATGTTACTCTCATTACATGATTAAAGTCATTTCTTGCGGTTCCCACCATAGTCTTTATTTTCAAAATGAGTCACATTAATATATGAATAAAGTAAGCTCTCTGTGTGTTGATGAACTTTTCACCATATTAATGCTTCTCTGTAAAGAAGATGATTTGCTATACAGAAAAAGGAAAAATGATTGTGTCAAATGGTTAAAAGTTGAAAAAAAAAAAAAAAAGTATTTAACGATAATATTTTTATTCCCAATTTAAAATTTAAACTTTTAAAAATCTTACAAAAACATCAATCGATATCTTCCCCTTATTCCACGTTTTGTTTCCTAGAGGCAAGAAGCCTCTAATGGGCCCATACAGAATTTTATTGGGCCATCAAAATATCCTCTGAATCGTACTCAACAAATTATTTTGTTTGCAGTATGGGCCACAAACTTTATTCTTTAGTTCAAAACCCACACGCGGCAAAAACGACGTCGTTTACGAAGTTATTAACCGCTATGTTGCCGCTTAGAGACGCCAAAACAGATTCTTTGTAACTGAACATTTTTATCCAACGCACACAAGATACAGACGGTCCCACTATTTACGCGCTTGCACGTTCTCTTCCACTCTACTCGCCTTTTTTAATTCCTTAACATTTCTAGATTACAAGCCTGTCACCGTGCTCCCTCACCGTCCACCCACGTCAGGTTTACTCTAATGGCTCGTTTGGTTATTTACAACTTTGGGTTTTTAAGAATTATTGATCCACAACTGTTGATTAGTAATTGTTTGTGTTGTATTATAAGAACTTTTTAGCATGTTGGAATCAGGATTGACGTGAATTGTCAACCTCTATATGCAAGGCACCTAAAAAGTTATTATGTGTACAAAATAAGATTGATCTAGTTGTCTAAAAAGGGACGGAATAACTTTATACAATATTGGTAGATTGTGAAGACCTCTTATTATAATGTAGTTGAGTAGTTGACCTGGTTGTGTAGAGAGAAGAAAGGCAACGGTCCTATCTTAAAAAAGACTACATCAATGAAAGATAGAGATGTATATCTAGGAAAAAAAATCATTTTTTTATAAAATTAGCAGCTGAACTCCAAATGGATGAAAATCGTCAATTTGACCGTTAGTTGTCCAAGAAAATTGGACTTTGACCAATTTTGGCCAAATTGAAAGGAGTAAAATGGTAATTTTAGAATTGACAATTTTTTTTTCAAATATTATTGACAATAAAAACAATTAAACTAAAAAAATTAAAAAAAATATGCCCCAACCCCATCCCCATCCCCATCCCCATCTTCATCTTCTTCCTCAACCCAACCCCACACCCCCACCCTAACATCCAATTAAACACAATCTAAAGCCACCGACTGCCACCATCAAACCTAAACCTATTGCCACCAGCAAACCTACAATCGATTGGTGGATGGTTACCCCGTCTATCTCAAATTAATCAATTCAATTCTATAATAAATTATTGGTGGAAAATCCCACCACCACCACCACCACCGCGACATAAACGTAGAACATTCGGTCAAGTACTGACCAATGTGATGTACTTTCCCTATTTGAAACCCTCCAAGCAAATCAAGCTATTTCTATAATCGAGATGCACTTTTCCCTTTTTGAAACCAAATGACACTGTCCTTATGTTTGGTGTAGAGAGTCCCCTTTGTGAATCCATGGCTTCTGGCTTGGATCTTGCTAAGAGATCACAAAATTGGTTGAAAATAGATTTTATAAACTAGAAAACAGAAACCATGTACATCACGGGAGAACAGAAATAGGTAAGAATCACTCAAGTAAATCTTCTGGAATTCCTATTACTTTTGGGTTCAATTTAGTGGAGGCGATGGTCAAGTTTATAAGGAATAAAAGTGGAAAGTGATGGTTCGATTTAGTGGAGGTGATTTTAGTCCTTAGGTGTTGTGGGTTTGGTGGTGGCGGTCGGCGGTCGACGGCTTTGGATTATGGTTTGAATGGGTTGGGGCATATTTTTTTTATTTTTTTTAGTTTAATTGTTTTTATTGTTAATAATATTTGAAAAAAAATTGTTAATTCTAAAGTTACCATTTTCTTAGTCAACTAACGGTCAAATTGACAGTTTCATCCATTTAGACTTCAAATGCTAATTTTTCAAAGGTTTGGGACCTCCAATGGCACAAACTGAAGGTTAAGGTAAAGTTCGCTAAAAATCCATAGATTTGGGACTGCTGCTACAATTATCCGAAAAAAAAAGTATTGATGCTACAAAAGTTCGTATCTTGTCTAACTTAAGAAGTTCGGAGTTCAAGGATGAGGATGACCATGAACAAGCACTATTTTCATTTGGGATGACCTTGAAAATTGCCGAGGACTCTTTTGAATAGCTCTCATGAGTACTTGTGTCAACTTGAAATAGGTCGAAAGTCGAGGTAAGGTTAGCCACCCACGATGCTCCCTTTAGTTGGGATGATCCAAAAATGACCGAGGTGGAGATTTAGAGGAATGTCGCGAGTAGATTTCCAATACATATAAAAAGGCCATGAGGTGGGATCTTGAACCCTTTCGGTGCAAGAATTAGTTGAGAAGGACAGAAACAAAGTATGCAGAAAGCTATAAAGTGCATGCTAAGAGATTAACAAAATGACGAACCAAAGATGTACATTTGTACAAGTTCATAGTGTAATAGAGCTTGGGTAGAATATGAACAGTTGAGGATTACATCATGTTATTGCCATAGCCCGATGTGTCTAAGGTGGTTAGGCGATAGGCCGAGGTGATAGGCCGAAGAAAAGACCAACCTGAGGCCTCACAATTTTTACTAGGGAAAGGGCGAAAAACCTAAGGATGTCACCATTAAGTTGGTCGATAACTGTTGACCAAATCGTTGGTCCCCATACATTTGAGGTCATGCTAGACCTCATAATGTATGAGACATTAGAGTAATTGTATGAATATGTGTTTCTTTAAATTAACAAGTTCTATGCGCAAAGATTTTTAGCTCAATGTTCTTTTGAACCAAGGTCATGTTATCTCTAGGCCTAGAAGGTTAAACCGTTAAGGTTCTTGGTGAGTTAAGGTCATGATAATTCTATGTTGAGAAAGATTGGGTTCTTGGTGAGCCAAAGATTTGACAACATTAATTTGAGGTGGTCAATGGATTTCTATAAAGTTAAAGGACTTGATGAAAATATGTGGTTAATGGACCCAATGCCACGATGATTGAGAACTCGTTTAAGAGTTAAGAGTCTTAGTAATCCAAAGTGGTTAAGGGACCTGAGGTCATAATGGTCAAGGACTCGTTTGAGAGTTAAAGGTCATGACGAAACGAGGTGGTAAAGGGACTCGAGGCCTCATTTGGGAGTTAATGGTCTTTGTAACTCGAGGTAGTCAAGACACTTGAGGCTTTGGTGGTCGAGGTCTCGTTGAAGAGTCAAGGTCAAGGGACCGGAGTCCATAAATACAAAGTACTTGTTGAAATCTTACCCCTCACGACTTTCTGTTGCATTTCCTAGGACTAGAATCCAATATCTTTGTCTTATGAGAGACTAAAATTGAATCACGGCACCAATGTACAACTTGTCCAATTGGTACCATGATTCAACTTAAACCCCTATTTGGTGGCCTTTATTATTTTTTGGAGAATGTGCGGTTAAAAAGTAGGAAAAAAATTGGGTTTATGTGTAAAATACTTTATCGTGTGAATATGTGGTTGAAAATGAGTATGAGAAATAAATTAAAGTAAAGTAAATGGAATCAAACAAGGGCTAAGTCTCTCATAAGGTAGGGTCTTGAATTCGAATCATGGGACATATAGTAGTGTCGGGTAAGAGGATAGATTCCCTTCCAAAGTAGACAATATATATGATATAACGACTTTGGTACGAGGCTCGGTTATTGCACAAAAATGTGTATTTTTTTGTAACGATATGAACCTCTATGTCCAAGTCGTTAACTTACGTATTGTCCATTTTGAGATAATATAAGCCTATCTCATCCTTCGTGACTTTCTATCGCATTCCCCAAGTCGTTAACGACTTGGGCATGAGGCTCTCCCAAAGTAATGACGACCGTTATTGAGGCTCCCATTGAACCAGTCATGATGGCCTGAGGTCAAGGATTGTTTTTGAGTTGATGGTTATAATAATGGTCAAGGACTCTTTAGTGAGCTTGGGTCTTGTTTATAAAAGTTTAAGAGATTGAGCTTTTAGTGAGCCCAAAGTCTATATAACTTGAGGCCTGAGTATGTTTTTCGAGGCAAGTTAAGTCATTTAAGTAAAAATTGTTTTACTAATAATGTATAACAAAAGAGACTCGAGCACACAACCCGTTGACTCATGACCTTAGAAGAAGACATGCATGAGGTATAGCCCGACTTTGGTACATAGGCTTGATAAATAAAATGAAAAACGAAGATAAATAAGAAAATTAAGTGTGGCCATGCAAGCCTAACACTAAGCAGGAAAAGGGGTCCAGAATTGATCAACCATTTCACTTAAGTTTTGAGATTTTTAGCATTACCAGGTTGAGGTAGGGATTTCCGTTTATGTCTTTTAGGCTGTAGGTTCCTTATTATCCTTATTTTATCTATTAGGGACTCGACCCCAGAGGTATTGAAGGTGTGAACTCATCATACTTTCTAGTCATGCTAAAGGTTCTTCGAGAAATACATGAACTTTGATCCTCACCCTCGTCTCCTGATTTGCGCGACCTCTTTTCTTCGACTTTGTCAGAAGATCACTGCTGAATTGAGGTCCATGGGTTCATTATTTCTTCTAAGTTAATGCATTTTTTTGCTTTAGGTAAGGAGTTCATCAGTAGTCTAAAGTGGATTCTTCGCAAGGGACATTTTGAAAGCCTCTCTACAAACGGTGTGAGCAAGTGTAAAGACCACTGCTGAGATTTGGAGGTCAAGAATTTCAAGCCTTTCAAATTTGAAGCGACCCATGAATGCTCTCAAGGGCTCATCGGGTCCTTAGACAATTTGCATGAGTGAGGCTGCCACCTTTTTTAGGCATTTACTGTTGGAAAGTAGCTAACAAATCCTGGAGGCCATGTCGAAGAAGGATGATACCTAATTTGTCTCTAATAAGTCAAACCACATGTGAGCCACATCAATGAGTGTATAAGGAAAGGCCTTGGACAATATGGGATCTAGGGTGACCTATAGGTTTATATAGTCAGTGAAAGGATCCAAATGGGTAATTGGGCAAGTTTTTCTCTCGATAATTTGATGTCTGGTACCTCTCGGGTAGATGATAGACTAGGATATCGAGAGTCAATGACGTTTATGCTGTGTATGAGGCAGGTTCGCAACTATTCTGGAAAACGACGTTAATTATCTACTAACAATCAAGTCTGGGTTAAGGTAAGGGGGCTTGCCTCGTGATATAAGACAGCCCAATGATCTCACTAGTGCTTGTACGGAACTAAGGTATGCCGAAAGTTAAGGTAAGGTTAGCCATGGGCGACTACTGTAGTTGGGATGACATGAAAATCACCGGAGACTTCAAGTAATGTAGCAAGTAATTTCCAGTACCTACAAAAAGGTGGTGGGTGGGATCTCATTGCCCCTCTAGTACAATAATTAATCGAGGAAAGAAAGCAAGTACGCGGAAAGCTAAAAAGCGCAT